>SNQJ01S0049900.1:128911-155839 GCA_010110895.2 Picea sitchensis | reverse complement strand
AAGAATAGGAGACTTCGACATTGATTGTGTTCTGGATGAGGAAACATAGGTGAATATCATGACAAAAAGAACCTGGGAAATTTTAGGAGAGCCTGCTATGATTCCTTCATTAGGAGGAATAGGATTATTTATAGGAAAGATGATAAGCCTATGTGGAAGACTTACCCAGATATATATGAGTGCTCATGGAACTTTGACAGAGGAATATTTTGAGGTTGTTAAATTTATTGAGAGCAACACCCCATTTGCTATGTTACTAGGAAAAACCTGGATTGAGAAGGATCAGACCAGAAGAAAAGAAGAGGAAGACCTAGAACAAAAGAAGAAAGAACTAAGAGACTTCATAGCTAAACAAATAACACACTTACTAGAAGAACAAGAAAACCATTCAAAGCTACTGAAGACCTAAAATCTGGCTGTCGAAGTTGAAAGAACACAAGCATACCTGAAACACCTGTCTGTAGTAGAGAGTAGAGTGCCTACCCAAGATAGAGAAGAAGTATTGGCCTTGAAACCTACGACTGACCATCAACAACACGAAGTTACTATGCCAAGAGGAGATAAGAATCAAAATGGGAAGAGGAACCCAGTAACGTAGATCACAGGGAAGAAGGCTAGAAAGCTCAGCAAGAAGAAGGCAAAGTTGGAGAAATTACAGGAAGGTCCAGAGAAGACTTCACATAAGGAAGGTCCCCAGAATTCGAACTTCACTGGAATATCAGAGTAACTCAGATTGGCACTTCACCATGGCGGAGAGATATGACCGTTGGAGGCATTATAACCATTAGATTAGCATTTCCGAACGGTTATAACAATAGTTATGACTAAAAATCTCACCATCAGACCATTGGGACCACTCCTTAATGGACAAAACTTCATTGATGAAGGCTTCTTGTCCGTTGGAGAGATCTATTACCTCGTTTTCTACTTAGTCCATCGAATGTTGCACCGAGAACACTTTTGTGAATTGTATCCGAGCCAACAAGAAAACTCATTGCTACTGCGTTGTGTTTACTGAGATTTTGACACATGTTCTATTGCATTGAGAAATTGTTCATCATCCTGAGATATCCGATCGTGAGCGTGCATGTCAGATGAGCTCAGTGCTGTGGAAAATTTAGTCGAGGAAAATTTAATTGATCTAATGGAAGAGAGATTGATGTCCATAAGAGTTCAAGCTTCATCGACGTGGGGAGTGCAAGCCTCCCCATCGACTGCTCGCAAATCCAGACCATCCAAAGTTGCAAATGAGAAAAGAACCAAGCATCGAGATGACTTGGAAAATGCAAAGTTAATCTCTTCCATCCTTCTCGACTACATCCCGCCTCTGTCCAGCATGGTGAATCGTGATAGTGTCCCCAGGGACTTCGACTGCAACTTGGTTATTGCATACCTCCCAAAGGGGATACGCACAGGAAAGCCTCAGCCGAATAATATCATGACACTAAAGATCAACAACTTTAACCTAGGGGATTGCAAGAACTTCAACATTCTTTCTCCTCACAGGTATTTGACTCGGATGAAGGGGGATAATTCGAGGATAATTCCCCAACCATGGAATATAGACCTCGCGCAGTCCATTGTCCTAAACGTAATGAAGATACCACATTTTGGAAGGCACTAGGAGGTTAATGCGTGCATTAAGTTCCTGTTGTCGAGCTTTCATGGCGACTATCTATGGCTAGATAGATCCATCACCATCGATCCGGTGCTGATCCATCGGATCACCGAATTGAGCATGTAGGAACCAGACCCGCAAGATTTCTACCCAGGGAAGGCTACAGACCGCGCCCTGGCGCAGAATATTAACGATACATATGACAATGTGAAGAAGGGGAAGCAAGGATACAAGGTAGCCTCCATCCAAAATGTCACAGTGTGCCTTGCTTTCCAGTTGATTGCTGGTAAGCTAGTCCGGAAGAATAGACCCACACAGGTAATAGGGTTTGTTATTGACCTCACAAGGAAATGCGTAGAAGGACTATAAATGAATTGGGAAAAGTACTTAGTGAACCAATTAGACCAAGACTATCGTGAAGCCCAGGATCAAGGCTATAAGTTCCATTTTAGTTGGTTATTGATCCTCATCACGTTCATAGCTTGGGAGATGCCGGAAGGTGCAACCTTCCCTAAACTAGAACCATCTGAACCCTTAGCCGCGAAGTTCACTTCGCTATGGTATTCAAGCGATATGGGAAAACAACGACAATAAAACACGGTGTTCCACACCTACTACCTGCAGTTAAAGAGGGCTATTGAGGTTGTCCCTCGTATAACGTCGAACACCCTGCACAGGTTCAGGCCATTTGTAAAGTTCCACATAGATAGACATTTTATCTACATCACTGCATGCGGAGATGAACACAAAGAAGTACTATATATTTATTACAAACTCACAGAAGAGGACTTAGAAGAAATAACTATGGAGTGGCCTGCAGAGCTCCTTATCGTTGCTAACCCCGTAGAACTATCCAACACTAAACAATTCGGAAGCTCAGAGGCCACTCACGAATCACATGATACACCTAGAACTAGCAGAAGGAAGAAGACCAAAGAGGTCCAGTAGTTGAGCAGTGCCTCAGAAGAAACCGCCTCAGAATCACTAGGACAAGGAGGTGATGATGAAGTAGGTAAAGAAGAGACCAATGGAAAATAAGATCAGCAGAAGCAAGGCGAAGTAACACCACCATAAAATCCCCCTGAAGATGCAGAGCCATCTCATAAAATAAAGGTTTCCCCCACAAAACCTACATCATGGAAGAATTCAAAAGCTACTAAGACTAAGCTGCAGACTGTACTCACGCTCAATGACTTCAACCTCATCATCGTAGTCGTATCTAATGCCTCACAGGACCTCTTGTAGAACCCTGAAGCCAAACAAGCAGCCATGTATGATAGAATTGAGATAGAACTCAGAGGGGTACAACAGGCCCTTCACTCTAGTCACATAGTTTCCACTGCACCCCCACCATCATAAGAACTAGAGTTGGGAGATGAGCCTACCCAACTCCGCATAATATTTGATGCGACCGAAGCTCACATTCATCGCGCACAAGAAGAAAAAGAACAAGCCACAGTGGCCCTAAATCAAGCACAGGAGGAAGTAGTAGAGAAACGTCGAGTTGCGAAATAGGATAAGGATGACCTACAAACAAAGTTCGAAGAGGAGAAAGCACAAATCCAACAAGAGAAATAACAACTGCTCGTGGAGCAGATTGGAGTAAAAGAAGCAGTCAATAGAGCACTTTGCTTTGTGACAAGCTTAGAACAAAAGGAGGAAGACCCAATGGAACATCAAGTAGCACAGCTTGTTGAAGCCATCCAACAGCTTCAACAAAGAATAACATACCTAGAGTTACAAACAGTGCCAACCACTATGCAAGACATGCAATACCAAAGAGAAGCCACTGGCTGGAGCATAGTTGACCAGATTAGAGCATTATCTATGGAATGTAAACAGCTTAGCAGTAGAAGTGCGCAGACTTATGAGAGACTTACTGAAGAACTTGAACTGAAGACACTAGAGTCATAGCTCTAGGAGAAAAGAAGCAAGCAATGACAATATAGGCACAGTTGAAACCTCTACCAGTAGTTGAGAGGATGAAGAGATCTCAGGAACAACGCACTTCTCAACAACAGGTCCATACCATATAGAGAAAATTCATGGAAGTGACTCAGAGGCTCCAACCAGTCTAGGACAAAGCTTGCAAACTATTTGAGGAGATTGAAGGAAGAGGAGCAGATCTGGAACAAGTAGTCACTTCATTCGAACAACGCTTAGAGGGACCTGTGAATGAGGAAGTTCTTCAGAATTTCGTCGAGCAGGTGGCCTTGGTGAAGCAGCAGGTCAAAGCAGCTCAAGCCAGACTCGAGGCTTTCAAGGTAGAGCTACCCAGATTAGAGTGACTCGGGACGAGTCACAGTTGAGTGTTGGGGGCTTGTTGGACCTTGACCAAGTTTTGAGGATCCTTGGTCAGGTTTGACATATTTTGGGACTTCGACAGGCTTTCGAAGGTAGAACGGAGATCGTGGGATCTTGGCCCCTTTTTAGGTCACTTTTGGGTTTTGGGCTTATGTAACGGGTATGGGGATGTCAGCTCATGGGTTTACCCATGTTTAGGCCCCTTTTGTAATATATAAATAAATACCTAGGCAAAGCGAGTAGGTGTGTGTGGGGGGGGTGGAAAAAATCTGTGTGATGTTGTGCTAATTGCAAGTGATAGTTGTAAATGCTTTGTGCATATTGTTTTAGGTTTTCAAGGCTAAGTGAAAGTGACTGTAAGAGGCTATGTAAACGCTTTGTGTTGTACCCTAGCTTGGGGAAGGAGGATCTGGCGAGGTGTGCGTAGATCTCCTATCCTTTGCGGAGTAGGATTTTTATGCTATGTGCCTGTAAGAAGCCTGACCGAAGATAATATAGAAGAGAATATTTGGTGGACGTAGCCATGGGCTGGGGGTGAACCACATATATCTTATGTTGTGGTTGCTTTGTGCATTATGGTTGTTATATTTTTTATATGATTTATTCTTAGTGTTGTTATCTTGATGTATGCTTAGATGAATATAATAACTTAGTGCTTAATAGTGCGAATGAATGTTAGATCTGATCTGCTTCTTTATGCTTAGTGATTGAATATATTAGATCTGGATGAATACTGCGATGCTCTGTTATTAGGGTTTATATGCACTATAAAATGAAGGTTGAATATTATTGAACTATAACTGCTAAGTGTTTTGTTAAGGTGTTACAATCACAGATCGGTGTCCCAGCTAAGGTTGCAGACACTGGAGTCCTGCAACCACCCCTGCCTCTACCTCGGATGAGACTTCATCTACTTTGCAAGTGTTGCCGAAAGGGTTGGTAGTTTGGGTTTTGTTGGTGCACTGTTGAAGCGTTGAACCCTGGGCTTGCTCTTGTGCCAACAATGACTAGGAGGTCAAAAGTTTCTTAGACACTGAGACACTCAATGTACCAGAAACACAAATGGACAGTCCGACGGATGAGCCAAGGTCGGGTGAACAAAAATAAGAAGCTCCACAGCAGGAAATCGACATATCAATGACCGATTATCAAGTAAGTATCAATCCTACCCCCTATGCTTCAATTTAAATCGGTACTCAACCTCTCGATGAGAAAAAAACAAAGTCTATACCTTCGAAACACACAAAATAGGTTCAAGAACCCATTCTCGAACAAATATACACCATCGAAGGCATGGGAAATATGATTACTTTGGGAGATTAGCAAATCCTTGAACTAGTGGATGAATTTACTGACATACATGATATCTCCTATGACCGGAAAAGGAAATCTATCGTGCATAGAACCACCAAGAAGAGGAGGATTACTCTAGATTGCTCCATCCTCATCACCACAAAGGAAAAATTGATCAACATAGAGCATTCCAAGACATCTGAACTTATCGATGAAGGGATGGAAATCATAGATGCCACCCTGGACAGATAAAAAATAGATGAAGAGGAGTTGGCCCCTGCTATGAAGGAATTGGAACATATACGCCATTTGGTGAAATATTACCAGGACACCACACAGGCCGCGGTGTTCCTAAGAAGTGAATTCCAGGAGGCCTACAGTAAATTTACAGATGAACGACACATATTCACTGCAAGGATAGCCAAGCTCCAAGAAGACACCCTCATGGCACTAATGATGTGCAAGTATATGGACAGGTGGTATGAGAAAGCACACCAAGAGAACGACATCTGTGTGCTAAAGGAAAACAACCTCGACCTTATAAATAAATCGATCGAATATTGGGCAAAAATGGCTCAAGAACCTCATCGGGAAATCCAAGAGAAATGGCCTGAGTGAGAAAAGAGTTGGACCAAGATCAATCGGGCAACGAGAGACATTGGCCTCCCCGAATTTGGCACACCCGATGACTTTGTCGACTTGCACGAGATAGTCAAATCACATGTCGAAAAATACTCATCATGGGTTGTAGAGATAGAAAAGGTGGCGAACATGGCGCCAGGACAAGTGTAGCAGTTCATGGAACACCTGATCAAATCTCGAGCTATGTTGCAGTAGTTAAGTGCTAGAATAGTCAAATATCGGGAACGGGCAGTAGAGATAAGAGAGATCATTTTGACCCCAATGGAACAACATAGATTCTCGTATGCTCACACATGCGAGGATCTCTTCATCAAATGGACATAGTATGAGAATATTCATCCACTCAAGTGATATCATGTGATGAATCTTAGAAATACTGAGAGATGAAAGTGCCATGTGGCGAGTTTTAGTTTTAGTTAGCTGCACTTTTAGTAGTTATTTTTAGTTAATAATATGTTATAAATAAGAGGATCTACATGTTAGCAATGGTCGATGGTTGTTGAAAAGACCCTTATTTTTTGGATATGTAAAGAACTATTTCAGAGCTGCCTTAACTGAGAATTCGTGTTTAGGACCAGAGACAAGTTTGTGTTTTTCATCAAAAGTGTGTATGATTGGATATGAAGAAGAATTATTTCTGATTTCATCTCATGAATGGATGTTGTAACGAGTAAGAGCTTCTAAATCTGTTGATAAGTTATCTGATTCAATGTTTTTACAATTCTTGTCTTTAATGATGAAAATAAATCGTTGTGTTAGTATATGATTGATGATTAGAGCCAAGGGAACTATTTTTTTGCCATCATTTATTGCATATATGTTTTCTTTTGATAATCATGCCTCAGTCAATAATTGGAACACCAACATGTTAATGTATTAGTACTAGGCTTGTGGTAGAGAATCATTGTCTGCATGCTAGAGTGAAAGGGTTATCCTAAGCTCAGCCTACTCCAATAGTTATTTTTTCCCACTTTGTTACCTAGTTGGTTTATACCAAATTATATCTTGTATCAGTCCCACCTATAAGAGAAACTACAAAAAAAGAAAGTATGAATTGGAGGAGTCTTCAAACGAAAACGTAAAGCCCATCGATCATTTGGTCGGATCGCAAGATCTAGAGAACCATTCCACCATTAAACGTTTCAGAGTCTAATTGGGCCTCGGTGGAGGGTTTGGTTCCTACTGTTGAGTTAAATGGATTTAGGACCCCTCAACAGACTCATAATCAAGAGCATGAATAGGTTTTTGTCCTGGGTTTTGGTGAGAGGTAAGACCAAAAAGGAATCAGTATAGATCAGTCTAAAAAGGTTCATGGATAAGCTTGTGGAAAAGGTAGATCCAATAGCTTTAGAGTATTCATACCTCGAGGCAACTGCAAGACAAGGTACTTCAATTCCCAATAGGGAGAATATTGGCAAGAATCAAGATCAAGGTTGTAGAAAAATATCAATACATTCCCCCATAGGCCTTTCGTGGCTAGAGAAATCACGTGAATGAAGTGGCTCTGCAAACTTTCTCCTGCAAAACAAAAGAATGAGATCATCCATACGATCAAAAGAAGAATTGCAATACTATAAACAATATATCCCCTTCCTTTAATCTAATTTATAAGAGAGAGTTAGTTTTATTCAATGATAACATGGTGGTTGTAGATGAGTGTCCTGAAACTACATGTGCCAAGTTTCAAGTCAAAAACAATGATCAACAACTATGTGATTTAGACTTAGAGTTTGAAACAAAATATTAAGATCTACATGTGAAAGTATAAAAGTTGAAGATATTAGGCATCGCATGCCAACAAGAGGATGAAAAATTTGAATTAGTCAATCAGAAAAATAATCAACAGTAAACTCATTCAAGACATGCAATAAGAAACCAAACCTTGCAATCACATAGGATCATCAAGCACTTTGGAATCAACAAAAATTCTGAAGACAATGTATCAATTTCATCATACAAATGTCAACGAAACATTATAGGTCAAGAAGCATCACAAAGACATTTGAAATCATCATATCGAAAGGAATAATTAACACCCATCAAAGATGATCATTAATCAATATTAACCCCCCAACTCCCTCAAGGTATGCAAGGAAATAACATTAGGTTCAAGCAGTAGAGGATTAGACAATAGGAGTTAAATTTTAGTAGGGATCCCTTTCCTTTCTCTTCATGTAAAAGAAAAAGTAAATGGGGTTTGTTGTGGCCTCAAAATATGGCGACACAATGGAAGAACCAATTATCTTTGTCAATAGAAGTCTAGGGTATATACTTCAGATCTGATTTTTAAAGATAAGCTCAACAAGACTGCAAACAATTTTCCAATAGTCATGGGTACCATAATGATGCCAAAATTCTAAAAGATATAACCCAATATTTCTAGTACTTTTAATCTAACACTCATTTTCCACATAACTAAATAGTGAGGTAATTTTCTTTACTGCCTACACACTTTAGATTGGTTTTGGTTTGACCATGGATCTTCACTTTTAATAACAAGAAAACATCTACATAAGTGTGTTCCTCATCTCTCCTTTCCCATCATTTATTCACTGTAAGTGAGCATCCATAGCCCCAACAAAGTTGCCTTGATACCATACAAGCATAGCCTTGCTCTCAACAGGAGTCCATAGCCCCGGTGGGTTTACTTGTACTTCCCACACTATTAATAGTTCTTTCAACTTCCTTTTTATTTCAAAATATGCCCACCCTTTTAGATTTGTATATAGATATACATATGCACATAGTGTGTGAAGGAAGCAAGGTGATATGGGAGTTGCTTTGATTTCCTAAGTAGATGTTATGCATTTTAGTTTAACCCACAGGTATCCCCAAAAACCATCATAGTATTGGCCATTTATTAATATGAAGTGAATGGAGCTCAAAGAAAAAGATAGATAGACATGTTCCTATACTTATGGATTATCATAGTACGCTCAAGAGGCACATGTGTTCCACCACAACTATTAGTCCATACCCATAACTAAGAACTTCGTGAATGCATATTCAGATAGAGTAGACCATGCATCTTATGACTTGTAAAAAAATGTCTTCAGTATGTGACCAGAATTGGACTAGCCCCTCACCGAAATTTTAAAGTGTAATCCTCAAGGTAGACCGAGATGTCAAATTATCTCAAAGAACATACCAGCATTCAAATTAAAATATGGGAGCACTTTGTACAAAAAAAAATAAAGAGATGAAATCAGAAGTCAATTCATGGAAAAGAAAACTAAACTAAAAGAAATATGAATCTAGAATGACAGTCATCAAAAAGATGAAAACTAGCTAAAAAAATATTAGAAACCAACATTAAGAAACAAATTTGGTGCAACAATAGTGAAAGTGTTTCAGTGAAATCTTGGAAAGTAAGCCAAGGTCAATAATAAATCAATAAATGTTACCCATTCAACATAAAACCCAACATAAAACCCAACATAAAAAATCTCAGAGTAAAGATCTGAAATGAAGGACAAACAAGATTACGAGAATTGATAATATAATGATAAAGATTTGAAACACAATTCTCCAATCCAATTACCGCATACAATTTATTTCATTCAGTGCAACATAACAATATTCCGGGAATTTAGAAACATGGGTTGATGGATAAATTTATTCAAAACATATTTTATAAAAATTACATCACATGAAATATTCCACAAACCCATAAGTTCTCAAGATTTCGTGATATAATCAATTTCATTACAATTTTGAAAATGCTAATTTTTTCAATAACAGAAATAACATTTCATACTTCTCACCAAAGAACCATTTTCTCTTTGCTAGAAAAAATTTCATTAGCCGCAAATATTCAAATAACTTGATTTGATAAGGCAACAAAGGGAAATCACAGTTATGGAGGTCATCAAAATTAGTCATTAAAATGAATCCAAACATCAACTAGATCATAAATCAAAGTGGGAATACATGAATGAGACAAAATTTCTGATCAACTGTTGAATTTATGGCAATATTGGCTGATTAAAAAATGTTGCAAATGAATTTGAGAAGCCATGTTTAGATTAACACTTACCTAAATTTCCTTTATTAAAGAGAAAATATTTTGAACTAATGGTCGCACAAGCCATTTCCCAACCTACATATCAAAAGACAAAGGTGTGATCAACTATTAGACAATTTGGGAAGAAATATTCCTCTAAATGACTGACTTATTGAAATGAAATTAAACTAAAAAGAAAAGTCGAGATCATAATTAAACCAATCCTAGGAAAAATATGCTAAGCTATTGTAAACTTAGACTATGTTGGCTTTCATAAAACTCATGTAAGTTCCAATGCAGTCATCAAGTATCCATCTATTGTCCATTCAATAAAATATCATTGTTTTCTTCTTGAGGGATAAGCACCATGTGCTCTCCCTTCAATATTGTTGGATTATTGAGGGGGGGGTGAATCAGTAATGAGAAATTATACTACTTTTAACCACAATATATATTATTTATCTTTACCAACAATATTCAACAATTTATCATTAATGTATCATCTTTGAATTCATCCAATCATATATATCATAAGCATGTAAACATAAGCAGTATCAACATAACATCAAGAATACAATACACCAATATTTATGTGGAAAAATAAATGGGAGAAAACCACATGATGTTTTCTTATGTATATCAAGAATTCATTCATAGGAAGCACCAATTTCCAAATTCTCTAGTTGCAACTGGAATGAGGATACAACCTCCCATTTACAGGCTCTAACCTGAAGGCAACTGCAACTCCCTGAATTCTCTAGCTCCAACCAAAAGGAGGCTACAACCCCCTAGGTTATCCGGCTCCAAACAGAAGGTGGCTACAACCACCTAGTTCTCAGGATCCAACCCGAAGGAAGCTCCAACTCCCTCTATGGATCCAAGCCGAAGGAGGCTACAACCCCCGTTCCTTTCCCCATCCTATTGCTCTAAAGTATAAGTGTAGAAAAATTGTCACTACCACTATCACTGCCACTATTAATGTTACTATCATGGTCACAAAAACCTATCCAACCGATCACTATCACAACAAACTGTCCAACCGATCACTGGCACAACAACTTATCCAAACAATCATTGTCTCATCCACGAAACTAGATACAATCTCATATGCATGAAACTCATGCCAAGATCACCAAGAGAATATCTCAAACCATATGCTCAACATCACCAACACATGCCTATACCAAGCATGTACCAACATCACCACATACCATCACAAGATATGTGTCTCAACCAAGTACCAATCCTATACCATGCATCAACCTGTACTTGTACCATCAACAAGTGCATCAACCATGCACCAACACCTATATCATCAACACTTGTACCATACCATGTTCCAACCATGTACATCAACACCATACCATATACCATAAGATATCATCAATGAAGTGCCTCAACCATAAGTCAATATTATGTGCCAAATGTGTACCAAGCATATATCAATGTAACAATACCAATAACATCATCAACCATACAACATGTCAACCATGTACCTCAAACAAGTGTCATATCACTCGTGATATGCCTCAACCAACTACCATAAACCATGTGCCAATGTATCCAAGATATTTACCAGTAATGTATCTCAACAAGTAGACCTCAACCAACATACACCATGCATCCAATGATGTGCCTCAAGTCATATACCAAGGTCCTCAAACACATGCTTCAATCATGCTCCTCAATGTCACCAAGATACAATATACTAAGCCTCAAGTATGTACCATAACATATAACTAAACCAGAAACCAAAACATCGAGTAATACCTCTAATCAATGTACCATCACATTACTAATATGCACCAAATAACATGTTATCATCACCATGCATGTACCATAACATCAAAACCATAAGCCTTAACCCTTACCTCTGATCCTTTAGTTGTTTTCTTACATTGTTAACTGACCTGTAGCTTCTTCAGACCTTCAACAACTAGGTACCATCATGCTTTCCCAAATATGCAAGTGCCTCACTAGACAAACAATAGATGACCCGTGAGGATGCCTCTCTTGACAGATATAGTGTAACCCACAAGGATCTTAGTAATTAGGGTTTTTCAAAACCCTTACCTTATGCAGCTCTGAAACTCTCGCACTTTCTTCACTGCCTCAGAATTCCCATCGTATTCACCAAAATACCAAAATAAACCATAACAAAATCACTAGACCATAACAATTCACTAGATAGATATTCAATGTAAGTGTGTGAGTGTACTTGTGTATGACTCCTTGAGGGGTATTTATACTTTTGCTAGGTAAATTATTCCCTTAATTTAGGGCTTCTATAGATCACTTGTTACAACCACTTTACCCCTTTGACTAATTGACTTGTAACCAACTAGGGATTCTTAACCCTTCCTTGGAGCTTCCAACTTCACAAGGCCATATATCCCTAACCATGAGGATCAACGTGGTGTACCACATATTACCAGAAATGAAATGATGCGTACTATTCATATATGATAGTCTTACCTACAATTTCATTGTCCTTCATGTCATTATTCCTCAAACAACTTTGGGTCCCATAACCACACCTCTGGGGTTGCATGTAGACTACATCAAATGTACCCAAATAAATCATCATCAATATCAATCATACAGATGATAACCAACTATCCAACGATCTTGTCCACATCTCTAGGGATCATGGACTTCTCCAAGGGTTGACATCAATACCACACCTTCGGGGTTGCATGTAGACTACATCAAATGTACCCAACTAACTCATCATCAATCTTAATCATACAGATGATAATCAATTTTCCAATGATATCATCCACATATCTGGGGCTTATGGACTTCTCCAAGGGTTGACATCAATCTCTAAGGGTTGAAATCAATCTCCAAGATCATTCTTTAAGGGTTGACATCAATGAAAACCAATTGTCCAACAAATATTTCCTTCATCATGAGGCTTAGTTCCATTTATAGTTGCAATATTCAGATCCTCTATACATTACGTCTTGTTCCTTAAATTAGAATCAATCAAATTAAACAAATAGGACCATAAGACTTCAATTCCATCTATTTTCTAAAGATATTAGTCCACCAAAAAATCTTGGTTATAAAAACTTGATTCAAAGATCATCAACATTGCATCCCAAGCCATGTGTTTCCTCTAATTATTAATGATAATAATGTGAAACATTCGTATGGTCATCTTCAACCCATGATAATAAAGAGGAAATGATGATGGAAACAAGAATAATTAAGGAACTTTGGTAAGGTCCAATTAATCTCGGGTCATATCCTATATGGATTGATTTCCCCAACTCAAATGAAAGATATAATTAGGAATCAGAATTGAATGAAGTGATTAATATCCAATTTCTAATAGGTGATAAGATTAGCATGCTGGGAAATCTTATGAAATTGATATCCTTAAGTTCCCAAGAGTGTTCCAAGTAGACAAATTATGCATTTCACTTCCTTGAGATTACATGTCACATAAAATGTAGATAAAAAAAAATGGAAAAGAAAAGTGTGTATCTTGTCTCTCTACTATATAGTCATAAAAACAAATAGAAGGGATCATGAGTACAAGGGATCAAACAGAAGATATTCTAAAATAGCCCAAACAATGGTTATGTTTTCCGATTATGAATAAACTGATTTTGGGTTCAAGGAATGTTGAAGAATGTGGGGCCCAATAGATTGACGATTTATATCCCTCAAGGAGTTCACATCTTGAAAATTATTACCATGGCATACATGAAAACAAATGTTGAAAAATCAAATATTAGTATCTTAGAAGTTGCATGGAGATTTTTCATCAAGGTATTTACAACTCCAAGGATTTGGATGATGATAAAAATTAGACCAATCAAGAATGTAACCATAATGAGTAACCCAAAATCAACAAACCCAAGGGATGAATAGATACTCTTCAAGAAAATATCAGGTCTGAAATTATCATAATTCATAGTGCTAGGTTTGGGTCTTTAGTCAATCGGTGGGTTGGGGAATAAAAGGATTGATTCCCAAGTAATTTTCTGAAAAAAAAATATCATCAAAAATATTTAAATAACCATGTTGTCCAGAATGTCTAAACATGTTTTCAGACAATGAAAAATAATATCCCTTGATGTCGTGGATTAGAACCACCCAAATATGGGCAATACGTGTGGTGTGACAGTATGGCTATCAACAGTTGTATACGTCACTCAAACACGGACATCCATCTAGTGCAGTCGCTAGCGGGCTACTACACTACCTACACTGGCTACTCTAGCGGGGCTTGCTGGTCGATGCTTTCAGAGATAAAAAAAATGAGCCAGGCCAGCCAGGGGTAGGGCCAAGGAAAAAGAGTAATAGCGGGCTAAACAAACTGTAATAGGCCCACGTTATGGCATGGCAAGGCACGTGTTTTATATAAGCACGTTACGGCATTGCAAGGTCTTCAGCCGGCCCAACCCTCTAATTCATTTTCACCCGGCTTAATGAAAAGAGATTTGAAACTTGGGTTAAGAGAGTTGCAAGATAATAGATGAAACCCCTGCTTGAAAAAATAATTGGACAGAGTATAAAATATGTGTAGCCAATGCCCAGAAATTAAAACTAAAAGTGTTTAAATAAATTAGATCAAAAGAAATAAAAATCAACAAAGTTATATGTGATAAGAAAAGTATATTCAGAAAATCATGTCGAATGAAAGTAACCAAAGAGAATAGTCAATGTGGAAAAATTTATTTGAATGATTCTAAATCCAAAATAATCATTCAAAGAAATTCAAGGAATTGGAGTGGCTTCAATCTCAAATGGGTAGAATTAGTCACTCAAACTTTAAATTCATTATGTGTGGGACAACAAGCCCAAAACTCATAAGAATCTCAATCAAGCAAACTTTTCTAGATTAGAATTATGCGGATATGAGTATGGGAAAGATCTGAGTGTCCATTTTCATTACAAGAGGGAATGAATGTTATCCTTTATAAAATAGTTCACTTGTGAGATAACCCAATGCTTGAAGAATGGTATTCATAAAATCAATGATCTGAAAATTACCCAACACATAAATTTTTTGAGGATGAGATAAAGTAAATTTTCCCAAATCAAAATTAAATTGAAAAATCCAATCAAGGGAAAATTAATGTGCAAGTTTTACTATTTCTTTCCATATTGGATGAAAATTTCATTCATTGTTCAACCAACAGTAAATAAAAAGAGAATGCAAACATAAAACTAATTAAGAACTAGGAAGCAAAGGTAAACTATGCAAAGGAAAGACACTAGCCTATTCTAACCTAATCCTATTCTACTCTACAATAGCTAAAAAAATTAACTATGTAAACTCATAATGCCAATCTAGCCATCTGTATAATCCCAATCCCACACAAGCATGTTCATCATAAAAGATTAGAAATAGAACTTGGAATAAAAATAGAGTAAAAGTGGGAAAAATTAAAGCATGATGGAATATATTCACCATATTAAATATGTCAATGCAATAATTCATAGGAACATTAGATGAATATGATACCTCCAACCATGCTTCAAATCTATCATAAAACATACCATTACTACCATATAATTGATGGAGTGAGTTCATGGTAAAGTGGCATACCAAATGAGAACCTTTCATAGAATATGTGTGATGTGTTCTCGGTGAGATAATCTTCATGCTAATAGATTTTTTTATCCCCGAAGACGAACCAAAAGAATGAGGGCCTGACATAACCATCAACATAGACCAAAGTGCCTCATTATCTTGGTAAACCTCCCTGGACTCATACTTCAAGCAACCATCTACTTGAGATAAACCAGTGGAATCGAATGATATACATGGGTTAGTACCCATCATGGTATAAGACAAATGTTTGAGACAACGGGGGAAGCCACTAGCATCAACAATATCAACTAAAGGGATACTTGAATAATAATACTCTCTACTATTCTAAACTGAAGATGAAACAGAATCATACATGGTCTGATATACATTTTCTACAACATTTCCTTCATCCCATGAAAAAGGATGATAAGGTATAATAATTCAAAATCGGTAAACCCTATTGAGTTCATTTGAAAAGAAAAATGGGTGGCTTGCTTCAAAATTAAATCATTAAGGAGATCAAGACACAAATAATAATAAGTGGAAGAATTAAGAGAATTAAAATCTTCTCTTGAACATGAAATGTTGTCAGAAAGTGACTCCCTGAATGGTATTTCCTCCTCATTAATAACATCAGTGATTGCTTGTGAATCAGTGGGCTCCACACTAGGCGTGGTTTCACAATCAACGTGTTCTTCATCAACATGGTTTCCCTCTTCCAAGTAAAAAATGGATTGTTGTGATAAAATAGGTATGTCTTGTATGATTATATTTTCTTGTTGATTGAAATGATCAACGTTGTTGTTTTCTCCTTCACAAAATGAGAATCTAAAATGTCTTTCAAAACATGTTGATGGTTAGAAGGGAGAAACAAGTCACAATAATCATTAGAACAAAAAGGTTCAATAAATAATCCATCAGTAGTAGGAAAAAATCTTGATCTATCTCTGTTAAGCAAGGAGAATTTATAACAGTAGGATAATTTAAATCAGAAGGAACTAATTCCAAATTTTCCATGGGTGAGGAAGAATTCATTTCATGTGTCTAGATTTTCTTCATTAACAAAATGATCAGCATCAAAATCTTTCCCCATAGATTCCTCTTCCATTTATTGTGATAGAAAATATGAGATAGGATAATGAGAACCTAACATAACCATCATTGTGACCCAAAGTGTCCCATTATCAACAAGAAAACCTTCCTCTTGGTCAGCTACAAAAAATATGGACTTGAATTTACAACACGAGAGGTCTATTTTTCATCACAAGGAAAGAAAGGGGGAATGGAGTGGTGAGAGGATACATATGTTTCTTAGGAAAAAAAATCTCTCTTTGATATATATCTCGGATAGTAAATAAATATTCGCACATATGGAGTCCAACTAATCCATTATTATTTACAATATTTTCATTTAAATCCAAATCATCATGCAAAGGAAAATTAAAACATGATTTATATTATTCATCCATTGGTGCATATGTTTCATTAGTAAGAGAAACTAAACAGGAAATCAAATAAATGTTAGAAGGCCTATCATCCAAAGGAAACCTATAGAAAAGATGAGTAAATATGATAACACAATCTTGAAGAGATTCCTCTTCATTCTTCCTAAGCTCTAGAATTTCTTCACACAATTTATCATAATCATAATTCTCAAAAGAATGAAAATTTTCATTCAAAAATTGTTCCCATGTGTGAATAGAGGCAATCAACAAAGTCTCACACCAACCATTGACCTGGCCTACAAAAGTAAGAGTGAAAAAAATGCAAATGGTAATTCCATTTTTAATATTGTGAGAGCTACACAATTTCCAGAAATGTAAAGCATGTCCAAATGCAGAGGTTTTATCCTCACCATCAAATTTGAACCCCGACAAGAAATATAAAATCTTTCTAGGAGGTTTGGGAGGTACAGTACCAAAAAAACACCTCCATAAAGTGATATGGGATGGATCCATTAGTAAATTAAACAAATTATCATAATGACTCCACATGCTTAGCTTGTCATTTGGCCCTCCTTCTAGCTCCATTTTTGTTGACGAGTCCAAATGGCTTGTAAAGAAGGTAAGGGAGAACGTCCGATGGTAGGTCCCAATTAGACCTACTCTCATTTGGTGTAGCATTTTTGACAAGTATATGGGCCTCGTTTCTCCTCTGAATTAAAAGAATAAAAAGGGGAAAGACAACAAACTCCCCCCCAAATATTTCTAATTAACCCTAAGAATAATATAATTGAAAAGTAAAACTAATCTAATCTAACTAATTCTAACCTATCCCGGGAGCATAACTAAAAGAACGAGTACAGTGAAAGGTAATACCATAAGAACGAAAAATAGTTCATGTACTCTAATGATAAATGAAAACAACAATGCTACATATACATAGACAAATAGTTGTACAATACATCCATAACATCATTTATGTACCCACAAGGAAACATGTGATAGCATGAGAAGATAGAACGGAGCACATTAATAGTTCATACAATAGAATCTTATCTACTTAGCCAGAAGATAAATGCACCAAGAATAGTCTCATATACATTAATCAAAGACCTAAATTTATGAAATGCCTCTTTCTCTTTATTAAATTAGAACTAATAGTACTATATTTTATTACAAACGAAAAAAGTATTCTTTTACTTTCAATGAGCTCTCTTATATAAAAAAAAATAGAGACTCTTCAACTCTAGTGGTTGTTCATTTAGTTTTCCCCTGATTTCTTTGTACATTTTTGAAAATTTAGATGTGGGAGTTACTAATGGAAGATGAAAATACCCATGGGTGGTTACATTCTCCATGTGGCATTTTACAAATGATATTAAAAAAATATTATTCATTCAGCTGGTTGGTGTTGTCTTGTGTATTCCTTGAGTCATTATGGACATTTTTGGCTCTATCCTTTTATTAAGATATTATGATATTCTTATCCTCTATCACAAATTTCAATTGATTCATTGCTGGTATGATTTCGTTGCTTGTAGCTTGAGATATGATTGTTTGAAGTCTGCATAGCCTGGTCTTCAAGTGAATTCGGGTTCCTTATGTGTTTTTCAATTCTGATAATTTTCACTTAGTATCTACTAACATTTGCAATCCCATCATGTTCTTATCTTTCCCATATTTCCATCAAGCCATGTTGGGCCTGATTTCGTTGCCCACAACCTCAGATGTGGTTATTTGAAGTTTGCATGACCATTTTTGCCCCCAAATCCATGGTATTAGGGTTTCTTCATTTTCTAAAGTCTTTTATCACCTATCTATCTTGGATACCTCTTCCACTGCATTTGTCTATCTGATACCTTTACAAAGAGGTATCATGGACCCAATTTCGACACATGTAGTCTAATTTATGCATGTTTAAAGATCATTGCTCGAAAACCGTCAATCAAGCCTATGGGTGAATCTTGGTCATTGATCCTCGACCCGTGTGTATCAGGATGAGTGTACATGACATGAGTGTGATTTATACTAAATTAAATTTTAGTCGAGACAATGAGTCTGTTAAACGAGATCGAATGGAGGATGAAGTTCATATGAACTTTGTGGAATAATATAAGGTTGTGGAGGCCAAGAGAGGAACAAATATTGATATATAGATAACTTAGGTTGTGGAGGGTGGAATCGAGAAGGGGCCAAAGGTTTTGAGACATCATAGTGGTTTCAAAGATACAAAGGAGAGAAGTATTTATTGTGACCCTTGATCCTCATTTGGTTGAAGGTTGAAATTCCTTATCCTATAGAAACATATCGTCAAGGTTCGTCAATTAATAAGGAGTTAAGGTTTCTATATAAGAACTTAGAAGCTCTATAGTTCTGAAAATGATGAGGCTATGGCATGATCCAGAGAGCTATGGTGAAAATCATTTTGGAGTTGCTAGATCAATGGCTCAGGAAGGAGGCCCATGGAATATGATCCCTNCTATATAAGAACTTAGAAGCTCTATAGTTCTGAAAATGATGAGGCTATGGCATGATCCAGAGATCTATGGTGAAAATCATTTTGGAGTTGCTAGATCAATGGCTCAGGAAGGAGGCCCATGGAATATTATCTCTTGAGACTAGGTTTCGAAGTGGAATGAAGGGGAGTGAATTGTGGTCATTGATCATGAGAGACCAACAATGGAGAGGGACCAATAAAAGGGATCAATCAATGACAATATGTATGTTATCAAGTCAGGACAACTAGGGTTTGTGATTGCTTCTCGATAAACAAAGAGTCAATGATGATGCCCAACACTTGGATAAAGTGCAAGATCATAGCTTTGGGTTCCTATAATGAAGGAGTGGGCACTGATGAGTAAAGGAGCTAGAGAATTGAATCCTTATCCCTGGTCAATGTATATGGACCTATGAGGAGTTAATGCAAGAATGTGGGGAAAAAATATTGTTGGTTTATGTGTGTTGATACTCCGATAAAGAGGAAGCTGACGAAAATTCCTTAGCACATGTTTCTGACACAAAGTAATATGAAAAAGTTATGATACTTCATGAATAATAGAGTATTAGCACCCAAGTCCCTTATGACACAGGTATGTGTGAAAAGTGTTTAGCACTCTGGTTTTATCACTTGATTATGGCTCATGGTTTTATCAAACTAGCGTCAAGGTTTTAAAACACTTGGTTTATGTGGTATTTTTAGCACCATTCCAATAGAGGGTTCGAGACTCTGTTAAAGGAGGATATTGGGCCCGATTGAAGAACTTGAGAGTGCTCAAGTATTGAAGCACGAGAATAGTTTTATTCTTTCTCTACATACCTATAGAAATCAGACTGGGAGGTCGTCATCAATATGTGGTTCAACTTATATGAAGGAAAAGCAATGGGAGGGAAGTATATGAGACTTCGTGTGACGATTTAACGTCACAAGTAGTGATGAGTGGAAAAAGGAATCAAATCCAACCAAGCATACAACATAAGATATTCCACTCAATATGCATATCTCAAAGGGCGGACATGTTGAGATTGTGAGGAGGGATCACAACTAAGTCAAGGAAAAGGTCCTTACATCATACCACCATGTATGTGAAAGACAACGAATAATAATTAGGTGATGGAACAACAAGGACTCACAATAAAGAGTATGAATGGGTTTTTTACCTGGGGTTTGGTGAGAGGTAAGACCAAAAAGGACTTAGTATAGATCAATCTGAAAAGGTTCATGGATAGGCTTGCGAAAAAGGTAGATCTGACAACCTGGGGGGCTTTAGACCTCGAGGCAACTGCAAGCCAATGTAATTTTGTTCTTGATAGGGAGAATACTGGAAAGAATCAAGGTCAAGGTTGTAGACAAGGATCAAGACATTCCCCCACAGACCTTTCGAGGCTGGGCCAATCATGCAAACAAAGTGGCTCTGCAAACCTGCTCCTACAAAACAAAAGAATAAGATCAACCATATGATCAAAAGACGACTTGCCAATACCATAAAAAATGGATTCCCTTCCTTTAAGACAATTTATAAGAGGGTGTTAGGTTTATTCAACAATAACATGGTGGTTGTAGATGAGTGTCCTAAAACTACATGTGCCAAGTTTCAACTCAAAAATAAGCATAAACAATTATGTGATTTAGATTTAGAGTTTGAAACAAAAGATTAAGATCTACATGTGAAAGTATACAAGTTGAAAATATTAAGTATTGCATGAACATAAAGTATCAATTGAAACCACATAGGATCATCAAGCACTTTGGAATCAACAAAAACTATGAAGATAAAGTATCAATTTCATCATACAAATGTCAATTAAAATCATAAGTCAAGAAGCATCATGAAGACATTTGAAATCATTTGATCGAAAGAAATAATCAACACCCATCAAAGATAATCATCAATCAATATTAACCCCCCAAATTCCTCGAGGTAGGAAAGGAAATAACATTAGGTTCAAGCAGTAGAGGATTAGGCGATAGGATTGAAATTTTAGTAGGGGGGATTTCCTTTCGCTTGTAAAAGAAAAAGTAAAGGGGGTTTGTTGTGGCCTCAACAAGTTGTTAATGACACACCTACAAGTTATGAGTCCACACTATTGGAGCATTTGATGAAACACTACCATTAATGACACAAACAAATCAAAATTTTCTTTCTTAAAGCCCCACTGCTACCATTTATAGGATTTTGAAGTGCATATCTAGTGGAATTGGTGTGCATGATTTAATTCTTATAGATTTTATAAGGTTTAGGTTTCTTGGATATGGAAAGAATTCATCAATTAAATTGTTTAATTGTTGAATATGATTTATAATCAAGTTATGAATTGTTTACTAGTAGTGATCAATGATTGGATTACACTTGGTTTAATAATTTATGCATGTTGGAGAACATACTAGACATGCAACTCTAAAGGATATGTAGAAACTAAATGACTCAATTATTGCCATTAACTTATGTACATATTGGATGTATATGATGTGATTATGATAAATTTGTTAAAATCTTGCATGTACCTCATTATGAATACATATTTTTGGAATGTCTATGCTTGAAATAATTTTTAATTTTTAATTTATTTATTGTTTTTGTTATTGTTTGTTTTATTATTCTATAGATATTTTCAAGAGATAGGCTAGGATATGCAAATATTTGATTAGTCTATTTGATTACTTTTTTTTTTGGTGGAATTAACCATTTATTCTTCATAACAAGCATATCCTTACTTGTGGAGGTGGTATGACCTGGCACACAAGTGGAGATGCCACCTAATCCTTTCTCAATAGTCCTACCTTAATGTATTTCCTTCGAGGTCCGAGGGAAAGAACATGGATAACTACATTAATGGGGAAGTAGCATAGAGCCTGCTAGGGAGGGGTAGAGGTATTTCCCACTTAAAGTAAATTCCTCGTGATACCTAGGGGAATCACGAAGTTGTAATCACTATGAAAGATGCTCGTGATGATTCACAAAGGAAAACATAGTATAGATGCATAGTAATTACTCCCTAGGCCATGATTCTCTTACCAAATGTATACCAAGATTCAAAGTGCAAAGTCTCAATCCTTTGTGACTAGGATTTAAAGTGCATATGATGTCACTTGTGGTGTTATTATTTCAATTTCCCCCTCCATGTGAATGTGTATACTAGGTTTGGAGTGAAAATACCTTACCTAGTGGTATTAGTTGCAATTCCCCAATTCCACATATATATCCACTTTGGTGTGCCATTTAGAAATGATATTACTTTAACGTAAATTGAATTTGTGTTATTTATAAAACAACGATTTTATGTGCATGACACATAAGTTTGAATTTTTGTATTAATGAAGGAATTTGCATGGTGCATATGTGGCATAATGCAAGAAAGACATAAATGGAAGTGAGAGTGGCCATGAGGAGCACCCGAGACTTGGATGAAACAAATAATTACTCCATTATCAATGATGTATTTGTTTTTGACAACTTCATCAATCAAACTAGTCGAGCATTTCTAAGAAGACTACTCACCTTCTTATCCATATTAATTGCATAGTGCATGATAGGATATAACAAATTATTATGCATGCATAACATGTATGTGGTTCAAAGGATGTAGTTGGAAATATATGCTAAATATAACACATATATAGTCATGTGGTGCATGTTGCACAGTATGGTCTATGTGGTGCTTATGGAATGATTATTAATTGAGTATGACATTCAAGTGGTGCAAGCAACATGAAGTGGGTCCATGTGGTACTTATCACACTAGTATATATTGTGTGTTTGTGTATATTGTGGTGCTAATAGTGTAACATCCCACTCTATTGAGCACATGTTATCGACTTATTCTTTTAGGACACTTGCGTGCAAGTGATCCGGTTATAGTACAATGTTATTTGTTTCGACTATGGATTTTCATGATGTTGTTGATGGTTTGTGATTTATTATTACTTGATATATGTATTGACATATGTTATTGATGATTTTACCTGAGTGTGCAGGACACATGACAGATTATAGATGTTGATGGCATCAATGGATCTCCTTGGACTCCGGATTGAGTTAGGGAGTGGATTTTATTGGTTTGAGTATTTCATTTTATGCATATATGACATATGATTGATTATAGTATGATTTTGTATATGGATCGTTGATAGTGTTTCATCGATGGATGCAAGATGACGAATGTTTGCTAATCTGACTCACATAAGGAGTAGAGGGGCCATGCACAGAAAACTAGACATTGAGGGAGATGTGTGGCAGAGTTCCTATCACAGCCTATTAGCACTCTCGTCATGGCTTGAATTGTAGGTTAATGATTACCTATTTCAATGGGTCAATGATGTTGTGAGGGCAGACTGAGACAGTTGATCAAAAATATTCTAAGGGGTGCGCAATAAGGCAGAGTCCTTATTCCTTGGAATCCCTTAGTCTCTCATAAGGTCACCCGAATGGAGTGTTGACTCCAAGGGTTGGACAACTACTAAAACCAGTCAAAGGCAAGTGCCACCCTTGGAGCACGAAGTTTCTTCTTGAAGGGAACATCGCATAAATAAAAGTTGAGTCCATGAATCTAGGTGGTCTAGAAAACCTTGAAAGAATAATTATAAACCTTGAAAATCTTGAGGCCTTGTTGGATTTAAATAATTAATTAAATAATGAATTTATTAATTATAAATCCCAAATAAAAGTCTAAGCCTATTCAAAAAAATTAATCCTAATTCTAAGTTTTTGTAAGGAGACTAAACCAAATTATTAACTAAATTAAAAAGGAATGAGGTAAAACAATTTAAGAATTAAGAAAAATAAAATAAATCTAAAGATTGGATTTAATACACATGTGTGCAAGAAAATACCAAATTGGAATTTTAAAATAAGAAAGGAATAAAGCATGAGAGAGTAGGTGTACACATAGATTGGTATCTAGAGTCTAGCTACCACTAGTCTAACTAGGAGAAGACTCATAGTTTAACTCTAACTAATTTTTAGTAAAAATACAGTCATTAAATAGAATCCGGGGAATAAAGAGACAACTAGCAGCGATTTAAGGAGTCCATTTTGGGAAATGTGAGGGAAAAATGAATTTTAATTAAAATAAAATATCTAATTACTTGTGCAACTTGGGGAGAGGGTGACAAGTGTGAGGATGAATAATCCTAATTTATTTAATTAAAAAGAACGTTAATTGTGCATGTGTGCATGTGTCAGTAGTGAAATTCCTATAAAGAAAATGGTCTAGATGGGAAGGGGTTCACACTGGTTATGGGTAAAGTTATGCTGCCAAAATCATTTTGACTGGTTTTACTTGTGAGATTTGGGATACCAAGCTTGAGACAAAGTGGTGGATTTACCTTGCGAGGCAAGCTTGGAGGTAGATTGTTTTTGGTGTTGTGTGTGTGGCCCCTTTGCGACTCGGGGGGATAAGGGGGAAGAAGAGTACACCTAGTGTTGACTAGGAGGTATCAGTGAAGTCTCAATTATTAGCAAGTGAGAGATAGGAAGGAGCTCCTTTGTTGAAGAACATCTCTGACTTCGTTGTCTTCGGTTACGGTATTCTTAATTGAGTTTTGAAATTGTATTAAGTTAAAATTTGTATATATATAGTTTAGAAATTATCCAAACTGTGTTGTAAATCTGATATCGAATTAGCAAGGTTCTTGATGGATTGTGTAATCAAACAAATGAAATTCTGGAATTTGATGGCATTACAAATTATCAACTAAGTATAGGGAATTCATGTTAGCTCTCTTTTCGTTTGCCAATCAATTTTTATTTTACTTGTTTGTTGTTAGATGAATTAGAAATTAAGATTGTTAGAAAAGATCAATGGCTTCTAGTTGGTATTTAAATATATACAGAACACATATTCTTCTTGGCCACAGTCTTCGGCCACATATCTTTTTAAATAATAATTTCATGATCAACCAGCCATCAGACAAATTGGTAGTTCTTCATAAATTTCTATGTAATACTTATTTATTTGAATTGGAATTTATTGTGGTTCGAAATTTAGATTTGTCTATGAATTAAATCTGTGTGGTTTTTCCACATAAATATACAACCCGAATTTACATTCAGTGTGATCATTGCCTTAATTCTAGATCCAAATTTAGGAAGATTATGGGAATACGTCAACCTTCTGAAATTCTGAATTGAGGAATTCGTGAGGACCTTGTAAGGATCATTGAATGTACAAGAAAACTTGGATTTGTCTAAATCGTTGCAATTTAAACTACTTGTTGGGATTTATTGTATGGGTCTCTACTTATTTTTGTAATCCCTAAATTATTTGTGACCAACATTGCCAATGCTGGACCTGATGTTCGTTGGGTATGTTGTATAATTTGCATTTTTTATTTGTTGATATCTTTAAGAATCATTTTTGTTGATACAAGAATTTTGTGGTTTTATTTCATTTGATTCAATCCATTTTTAAATTCTTGGGTTTTTGTTTTTAGCCTTGATCATCTTGAACGATCTCCTCTTGTGCCTTGAACCTCTTCCATTATCAGTTGCAACTCATATCATTTTCAAAATCTTATTTTGTTGCCTATAATTTTTATTTCGATTTTATCAGAAATTAGTTATGTATCAAGGGTCGGAACAGGGGTCGGATTAGGTGTCAGATCCAAGACCGGATTGAATGTCGGATTAGGTTCACCAATTTAATGACTAGATTGAGGCTATTTTCCTTTTTCATTTCATTGGGTCGAATTGGTGACTGTGTAGTTTTATTTCTTGATGCTTGTTCTTGACTTTTGATTGGCATTTGAGAAAAGTAAAATCTTGTACATTTATAAATCTATTTTTTGATTTCAATAGAAATATGATAGGAGGATATACTTCTTAAATGCAAGTCTGTGAGTTAATGTTGGGTGAATTCCCTGTGTTTTGTATAAATCTGAATCCGAGTTGAATTCCATGCTTTAATTTTTCTGCGATTTGGAATTTTGTAACTCTGTGTGACTACATCCCCATCTTTTGAAAAACCCAGAAAATTACCTTTGAGTGTTTGATTCCTATTTTGATGTCTTAAATTTTATAAATTCAGACGGGGTGTTCTATTGGTTCACTGTAGAATCTTATTAATTTTTTGTTCCTTAGTTATTTTTGTTAAGGATTGCAACTTTGTAATTGTGGTTTTTCCTTTGTTGTCTTTTAGAAAGCAATCTCAGAATTTAATTGAGAAGTTGTTGTTATGTTTATTTTATAGTTTGAATTTTACATTTGATAGTATTGTAATTCGTGGAATAAATTTGGGGTTTACAAGCGTAATTGACTTCATGTGTGTTAGTGTTAATTTATTGTCCCTTCCTCTAAGGCTATACAATTAATAAAATCGTTTTGTTGCACTTGAAATTAATTTAAATTACCATAATTTAAGTATTGGATTGAGGGTCAGATTAAGGTATGGATTGAGGGCCGGATTAAGGTCCGGATTGAATATTGAATTGTTATGCACATCGGATCAGGGGTTGGAATAAATTCTAGAACTCCTTATTTTGTTTCTTTATTTGGAGATGTAATTTAACATCTAAATATCTATTAAATGTTAAACATAAGATTAATCTTCTCTAAACTCCCTTAATGATTTTTTTAAGAAA
>SNQJ01S0049900.1:95296-108913 GCA_010110895.2 Picea sitchensis | reverse complement strand
TTTTCTCGAACCTCTCCATGTAGGGGTTTGCTACGATTGGGGATAAGGGGGATCCCATGGCTACTCCACTTTTTTGTTCAAAGAACTCTCCTTGGAAGCTGAAGAAGGTTGATTTAAGACAAACTTCTACTAGTTTGGATGTTTGAGGGTCTGCAACCTCATTTATAACTTGAATGGCCTCATTTAACAGGATCTTAGTAAAAAGTGAAACCACATCAAAGCTGATGAGCATATCCTTTGATTCAATTTTCTCTTCTTTTATAAGTTCTACGAAGTCTCTTGAATCCTTGATGTATGAGTCTGTATTGCCAACTAAAGGTCCTAGGATCCTTGCTACATACTTAGCTAGTTCATAGGTTGGGGAACCGATTGTGTTGACAATTGGTCTCATAGGAACTCCTTCCTTGTGGATCTTAAGGAGTCAGTATATTCTAGGGGTGATTAGGCAGCTTGGAGTTAATCGTTTCTTCATTGTTTCATCTAGGTTGGAAGATTTTATGGATTTTTTGACTTCTTTGATGACCTTGGATATTGGGTTGTTTTCTAACTTTTTATAACTACCAGTTGTGGTGAGATGTTCTTTCATTTTGGTGTTGTAATCCATTTTATTCATGACTACCATGGCTCCACCCTTATCGGATTTCAGAATCACAATGTTTTTATTTTTTCTGAGGTTCTTGATGGCCTCATGCTCATTTTTGTTGATGTTATTCTTTGGTGGTTTTGCATTCTTGAGGATCAGGGTGCAGTCTTGCCTGATAGCATCCTTGTCTTCATCGCTGAAGTTTTTTATGCTGTCTTCTATACTGCAGACTATGTTTTCTAAGGGAATAGTTTTCGCAGCAATTGCAAAACCTAATCCTTTCTTCAATATTTTCACCTCTTCGTTGTTTAAATCGTGGTTGGACATATTTATTATCTTTTTATCCTCCTTTGTTGTGTTATCTTCGTTTGTGGCGTCTCTTTTATCAGCGAGTTTATTTAGTTTACTTCCATGGCGTTCACTTGCTTTGCGTCCTTCTCCATCCACTTTGAGTGTTGCGCTGGCATATAAAACTTCCTCCTCTCTTAGGGTGACTATGTGGTTTCTTCGCCTCGTCCTTGGGATTCTATGCTTTCTCCTGGGCAAATCCCTTGCCTCTGTTCAAGATTTGACCTCTATTTTGTTGACTTTGCTTCCTAGCCAACTTCTCTTCAGTTTTCAGCACAATTTGATATGCATCCTCCACTGTCATAAATGTCGTCATACTGACTTCGTCCTATATATCATACCTTAGCCATTAATGTATCTAGAAACTTTATCTTCGTCCCTCTCTCTCTGTCCAGCTCTAATGTTCAATTTGTATAACTCCTCTGTGTACTCTTTCACAGTCAATCCTCTTTGTCTCAGGTTTTTCATCCTCCTGAACAGACTTATATGGTAATCCTTGGGCATGAATTTCTCTTTTAACTTGGATACCATTCGATCCCAACTCTTGATATTTCGTTTCCCTTGCTCCTTCTGTCGGCCTGCAATTCGTCCCACCATAGTGTCACATTTCCTTTCAACCTAGTGACACCATGTCTTACCCTTTTCTCTTCTTCGACATCCTCATAGTCGAAATGCTTGTCCATTTCTCATATCCAATCAAGCAATTCTTCTATGTCTAAATTTCCTTCATACATAGGAATGCCAATATTCGATTTGGCTCCTAATTTGACAACCACTTTCAACAAGTGTTCTTCTGCAGCATCCTCGACAACATCTTCTTCAACTTCTACTTCTTCAATTTATGCCTCGTTGAAGTCTCCAGCATCAAGCGCTCTCTTTTGTGTTGTCTCCATGGCATCCAGCCTCACACGTAATTCTCTCATCTCCCTTTCTATAGATCTGTTGGCTACAGGCGACTCAACACATCTTCTAGGTGCCATTGTGTTGATGCTTCTGATACCCCTTGTCAATATTAGTTTTCCTTTCTCCCTACAGAAGTCAATTATGTACTCGCTCTGATACCACTCCTGGTGCAAACCCCCCTTCCCTCCAAAGGGTTGCTTGACCTCTCAATCTTGGATCGTTTAAAATACTAAGTCAAAGCGACTTCTTGGGTCCCTTCAGGCACCCAAAACTAATCTACCCACACATACATGTCTCTTCCTCAAGTGACCACGACTATGACCGTGGGTCTATTCCTTCATGATTCGAACTTCAGGGATATCCCGAATCCTTCCCTCATCTTTCCCTGAAACGCTCGTCTCCGAGTTTCTGAAATTATTCCATGAGTCACCTTAGTTCCGTCGTCCCCACTATGGTTTGGGTTTTGTGACCTCACGAAACTCTAGGCCTTCTACCCACAGACCTCTGAACTTCCTATTCCCGAACTCCTTAATATGTTGCCACGTACCCCTCTCGTGATCAACGGCTGAAAACCATTTGTGGCTTCGGACTTCATAACTTCACTTTCATCAAGTCTTCAAAATTTCTGAACTCTGAAGTACCGAAACACTTCACGGTTATCCTCCTTGTATTTCTCCCAGATCTAATGGTCTAGAACCATTCATATCCTCTTGGAACGAATATTTCCCACTGACTTTAGTGAATACTTCAAGGATTTTTGTCTTTTGAGATTTTCGTCGCTCTCCCTCCTGAGCTTAACTTACTTGACTTCCTCTGGACACTTCCTTCGACACTTGGTCGAAATATTGATCTGTGCACACCTTGCAATAGATCTTCTTCCACAGTCGATTCCTTTGTGGATGGCTTTGCACTCCTTGCAATTGTTCTCCAACCACTTCTATCTCTCGTGACTGAGATCATGCTACTCCTCCTGAGCTTCCGAGTCTGAAACTTTGTCGCACACTTCCTTGCGGACGTTTATGCACTCATTACACACATACAAGTTCTCGTTATCTCTTCTGATCTTTCGATTCGAAACAGAATCGGTCACACACACCTTGCGGAAACTATGCACACCTTGCACTCACTCAATAAAGATAACCAATCAGAACTTGTTCACTCTTCACGGTGACTCATACATTCGACAATGAAAATTTATTCATGGATACAAGAACAGGAAAATAACAAGGAGTTGAAAATAAATAGAAAGTCTACCATTCATTCATACAGACACATAGCAACAACACACATTTGGAACAATATATCCTCTGTTATATTCATTCAGTTGAAACTTGTATACATGCATACACTGTTAACTGGCTATCTTCTATCAACAACCTTCCAACAATGAAAGAAACAACAACCACTATTGGGCAATATTACACAACTTTATACAAAGGGGTGCTCTTTGAGCCTTTCCCTCCAACTACTCTATGCTATCTTATTGGAATTAAATGTTATCAACTACTTAACATTTATTACAATGAATATCGAGTCAGACAGATAAGAGCACAAGCTCCATATCTGTACTACGATCCTTCATATTAAAAATAAATACATTCCCCATCGATCTTACATGATGGCTCAACCTTCGATCATTAAAGATGTTCATAACTCAAAATGTTTTGTCAGATATTACATTAATACATTGATCTTTGAAATTCAAATACTTCAAAACGTGCGCTAGTGCACCCAGTTGTCTTCCGCTTGTGCTTTGCTGGCGATGCTTCTGCATCACACAAATATCAAACTCTCATTATTTTATTATTTTGAGGTTTGGTGACCCAATTTACGATGAATTAAATGGGCATGGTTGGAGAGATTCTAATTTATCATGCTCCAACATCAAAAAATAGTATATGATTGACATGGAAACTCAAGTATGTTCTCAAATATGATTGTGTCCAATGTTGAAGACATTTCCACATATTTTAAGTCATTGGAAATTCGACATTCCTACCATAAAGTTGAAACTCAATTTGATTGCACATCCTTACAATGTTCACCCTCAAGGTGGAATTTATTTTCAAGGTAAGAATTTAAGCTCCAACCTTTGTATTTTCTTGAAAATAGTTGAGAGAAATATTTATATTTCACTCAAGTCATATTCCCTAGCACTTAGCTTTAGTTGGATTAGTTGAATACCCATTGAATCATTTTAGAGTAAGTTTCATCCATAATTTGTCCTTCTCTCTAAGTCTCCCACTAAAACTTGTAACATATCCTCCTAAGATAGCTACCATTCAAAGTGATTCTATCAATCCCAAGGTAGAAACACTATATGAATATTTAATTGTGCTTAATCTACACTTGCATAGAAAATATATGGAAGACTTCCCTAAGTTTAATGGAAGCTTTAGACTTAGCATGTCTTTTTGCAAGGATTTTTTTGTTTTTTTCTTCTTTTGTTCATAAATAGAATGCAATTCCTCCATTTGACTCAACATTCATTCATCATCATTTCCCTCAACTATTTCTTTCACTTCATCCATCCTAGAATCATATTTCACTTGAGGAGACAAGGCCTTTCAGATGTGCTAACGCCACTTCAAAAAAATCTTAAATTCTTGTTTCCCAGGAACCCGCAAATCATCGCATAGTAACTTTATCTCGTCAATCGTAACAGAATGATCCCTTAAGGAACAACATGTTGGATCCTCAAATGAAATTGAAGTAACAGATCCAAGGAATTCCAAAGGCTTATCTGACCAAACAAAATCTAAACCAAGGCCTATATTTTGTATTGTTTCAAGTCCTTCTTCATATCCTTCACGATTTCACTTTGTTTTAGTTCCTCTGAGAACATACACAACCTTTGGTGGACCAACAACTTGTTGGAAAATATGTTTAACATAGAAAAGGTGTGGATCAATCTTAGTAGGGGATTTATACCTCAAACCAACAACATATATTTCCGCGGATGTCGATCAACTAGAAACTGGATTTGTCACTTCTACTTTTTCAAACAATTATTTGAAACAATAAAGTATCGCATTGTAATCTTGTGATCGAAATAACTTGGAGACAAAAGTTCCCTTGGGTGCCAATAATTCAACATCCAACTTTAAATCATCTACAACCATGGAATCCTGAGTAGTGGCTTCCTTAGAACAAGCACCTCCCACATTAGGAGACCCATCATGCAGCACAACATCCAACATATTACATCCATTTTCCTTCATTAATTTCCAAATGGAATCCTTTCACTTTGGGGTAGTTATGTCCTCCTATAGAGAGAATGCCCCTCTAATTGGGTGAATGGGCGCCAAATCAACACCCATTATCAGACTCCCCACCAGCATATGCTTCACCACCACTTGCATCCACCCATCGGGGGCCGCACAGAGATCTTGAAGGGACTTGGACGAAGAGAAAAACCTAAACTTTGTATCTAATTGGATTATTTTGAAAGTTTCTCTGGACCGGTAACCTTGCTCTTTTGCAAGGTGATAAAATTTATCAAGCCAGTGCTTTCCCTTGGATTTTCCCATTGTGAATACTAGGGAAGAAAATGAATAAGTGGATCTGCTTCAATGGAAGAGGATATAAGACAATATTTAGCAAGGTTTTTAGGGGTTGTTTTAGGACAATGATGCCAATGTTAAAATTAGGGTTTTAACTACATTTTACAAAGGATTACCAGTTTCAGTGAGACATTTTTAGTAGCAAGAGGAGAGACATTATCGATTTTGGTGGCATCTCCATAATTCTGGGAGGATAGTTCGGCTCCTCTACCTCTGTCAATGTCCAATTGAAATCCTGGACCCTTGAATATCTCCATTTCTCTACCTCTATCAGACGAGGTTTTGCTCCTTTGCCTCTGTCAGATGGAGTTTTTCTCTCTGAATCTTCCCTAGGAAATGTACGATGTATGATGGGGAATCGAGACTAGATTTTCTCATTTCTCCTCAAATGGGAAGTTGTTCATGGTTTCTCTCAGCTACAGTGGGCGCCCGATAATCACTATATTTTTCTATTGAATGGGAGCACACGGGGGTTTATAAAGAAATAAAATATTATGTCATACTTTCAAGTAAATAAAGACAAGTTAATTAAATACTTGGAACAATCATTTCCAACATTGTGTGCTCTCTCTTTATCAACATCCGAGGAAGGTTATAGTTTATAACAAAAATGGTCCACACCAAGTAAGTAGAGTGAATCTCTCCAAATGGATTGACACCATCAATTGATAATGAAATTCTAACATTACAAGGTTCTTCTTTAAAAATTAGCCATTTTTCTTCGAAGTTCTTCAATGCAGAACCACTTGCAGGAATTCGAAGAACATCATCTTCAGGTTTGTTCTTTGCATGAAAATCCATAAACCGTGTTATATGTTATACTTTGGCACTTGAATAGCTATTGAAAATGTGGAATTATGGGAATATAACGAAGAACTTTGTGAGGAACCCTTTTTGTTGCTTGATCGGTTCGATATGTACTTATTTGAGATTGTGGACATTCATATTATGATGCATATTTCCCATAGTATATGATATGATCATTAGGACATGCATAAATAACTTGATACTCCATTCCAATTTCTTTCATAATCATAGATATTTCTCGATATGTGCATGGTAAAATATTAGACGGTGGTAATATAAATTCACCTAACAATCTACACCATTCAAAAAAATAAGTCAATGTAAACAATATTAATCATAAATATCGCATCCATACTTTACCAATTAATTAACAATAACAATATAGAAAAGTAGTCAACCTTTATGTACATGTCAGCATGACATAAATAATATATTACATATCTTAGGATTTGTGTGAGATGGGCGTTTGATAAACCATTCAAAACCTTCAAGTTCACCAACAACAATATAGCAAATAGAAGATTTGTTGTTGAGCATTCATAAATAGGTTTTTGTGACTTCTCAGGTAGAGGATCAACATCATGAATATCATCCTAGTTGTCCTCATCCATTGGAGAAAATATGTCTTGGGTCAATCTATGTATATCATCTTCCTAATTTTTATCAATAACGTTATCTCTGTCCATATCACCATTAATAAATCGATATTAAATATTTTGATCTCCATGTTCCTCACCTTGTAAAGTAGTATTTCTTCTACTACTTGGAAAATAGCTCTCTGGTGATCGACATTTTGGAGGCATTGTCTTTATATTTACAAACAATGTATTAAAAATTAGTGTGTATAGAACATATTTTAAAATGATAAAACATTTGACAAATACATGACATGATCACTATTACAATGAATACATTATATATTGAATAATGTCTTACCAAGGGATGACATTCATAACCCGCTTCAGTGTGCCCCTTTAATGTAGGAGAATCACCATCAACACTTAAAGAGGTTGAGTGGAGGACAACTCAGCATCCAGTGCACATTTAAAATCAGATTTGATCCCAAAGAGGGAGCATTTGTTTTGATATTTTGAAAACATTGTAATTTAAAAACCTTTTAAGGTTTTGGAGGCTTGATCCATCACATGAGATCAGAGGAGATTGTAACTTCTTAAATTTCTATAGGATTGTACAAATACAGAGCATCAACTCTTATATGTTTATAAATGATATTTATTGTAATATTCCTTGGTATATGAATGTATTAACCATGATAGGATATCACTAAGGTAGTCTGGAGGGAAGGCTCGAGAAGCCTCTCCATGTATAAATATATGTACTCTATGCCCAAATGAGGTTGTTGAATGTTATTGTTATTATTGTGAATTTTTATCTGAGAGAGTTGTTGAAGATTATGAAGATTTGTAGAGAGTTGTGTGATTCCATGTACATATTTTACTGAATGAATACAAGCAGAGAGGTTTGACTCCAAATTTTTGGTGTTGTGTTCATCTGAATTATTTTAGTACATGTGATGTTTCTTTATGCTTTATGTGTTTTATATGTTTATGTGTATTTTATACATGGATATGTCTTTCATGGTTAAGTGTAGAAATATTTGATGTTCCTATAAGTTTCAATTATTTCTCTTATGATATTCCTGGTGCAAGGAGTGCACAGTTCCTGCAAGGAATGTGTAGGCCGAATCGAGATAGACTCACAAACTTAGAAGAGATAACATGAATTTACAGTTGAAGTGCAAGGAGTGCAAAGTTGCTCAGTGGAGAGATGAATTCAGAGAATACCCATGCAAGGATTTCATCGGGAAAACACTTTATTTAAGTGTTGAATAATTATCAGAGGAGACGAGTGCAAGGAGTGCGTAAGGGATATTTTCTCAAGAAATCTTTAAGTCTAAAAATTTTTGGAAGTTATATGGATGCAAGGAGTATGCCCGAGGCATGTAAACCTCGGAGGAACAAAGATCAGAAGAGATATCTTGAAATTAAAGTGAAGTGAAAGGAGTGCATTGTTTCTCAAAGGAGAGAAAAGTTCAGAAAGAACCCATGCAAGGTGTGCGTTGGGCAAGAAATTTTTCTAAGTGTTGGAAAGGTCTCAGAGGAGACAAGCATCATAACGTGAACAGAGAAATTGTTTTCAAAAATATCTAGGTCCAAAAACTTCTTATAAGTTTACAAACTACAAGGAGTGCGCCAGAGGTTCAGGACACCTCAGGGACAAAAAATATCAGAAGAGATTGTGAGTAGAAAATTTCTACAGGTGGAACTTAGAAAATTTATAAGTCAAAATATTTAAAGTGTTAGAGGAGCGCACAAGAGGGCGCTAGATATTTTATTAATCTCATGTGGTCAAGCTCATGAGAGATAGTGGGTATTAGTATCGAGTGGACGAGATCCATTGAGGGGAGAGTCCAGAAGATTTCACCACCGTTAGATCTGATGGATTAGCATGTGGTTTATCCCTACGAATTTGGCACAACTTCAAGTTTGGTAGAAGTCGTGGATAAATCCCAAGGGAGACGTTGCAGAAGGATCAAAAAATGAACGAACAAGATCCATTTGGGATTTCACCAAAGTTCTGACAGTCGTCAGATCTATAAGATTTGTGCGGGGAATAACCCTCGAATTCCTTCAGACTTCACGCGTTCGGGAGTTTTGGAGAGTGGAGGAAGCAAGATCCCCAAAGTCTCGAAGGGTGGAGCTAATTGCAGTCATCCATTCCAAAGGAAACGTGTCAGCAAATCTCAAGATCCGTAGGATCAAGGTTCTGGGAGAATAGCGAGAAGAAAATGTCAATATCTTTGGAGCCCCAAAATCTGTAGTTGATCTAGATCGTCGGTCAGAAGGGGGACACGTGGCATAAGATATGGAGTTTCGTAAAACCCATACTCCATAGGCACAGAAATGAAAGGTCACGGAAGCAAGACCACCGAAGTCTCTAAGGTCTGGATTCATCTCAGTTGTCAATCACAAGGGGGGCACGTGGAGGGAGGAGACACCATTCATTGTTTCTCCATTCGGGAGGCAACATAGGTTGGGGTGCACACTCTCCTGAAGTTCTGAAATCCGAAACAAATCATAACCGTCCAATTTTTTGGTTGTGGAAGCTGTTGATTTCGTCCCTCCGTGAGTTTGCTTGTTTGGAGCTCCAGGGGGTTGGCGAGTGTTGAGCATCCAAGACTCCCAAAGCTCAGAATCCCGGAGTTGATCACAGTCGTTGGCTGACAGGGGATCGTGGGCCATTGATCTGTTTGTTTTTTATTCCGCTCGATCGCCACTCCAATGTTCAAAAGGTTTGGGGTTCCAACTTGTGGGAACTCCCGAAGTGTGTCCACCCCAAAGTCCCAAAAATTTTGAGGATAAAAATTTTGGCCCACAGTTTCAATCCCTAGGTCTCCGAGGAGGTTCTATTAGTGCTTGGGTTCTCCCGAAGGTGCAAATTAGCATTCGGGTGGTAGTTGGAAGGCCTGTGTAGTGGAATTTGGGCTCGAAGAGATCCTGCGAGCTAATTTAAGCTCCTGAATTGAACGATCCTTAGTCTAGGAGGTCACATGGGCCCTAGTCAATGGAGGGGGTCTACATCAAGTAGTATCAAAGACCGAATTAATCTCTATGTGAAAAGGAAAATTTAGAATCATGTCTCCCAGAAGACGTGTAGAGAGACCTGTAGAAAATATAGCTATGGAATGGGAAATGAGGCAACTCCGTGCAATATTAGATGCCATGGAGACAACGCAGAGAAGAGAACCTAATGTTGGTGACGTCAGTGAATTTGAGAGTGAAGAAATGGAATTTGAAGGAGCTATGGAAGGAGACGTTGTAGAGGAATGCTTGTTGAAAGCCGTTGTAAAAATGGGAGCTAGAGAAAAAATGGAAGTCCCCATGTATAAAGGAAACTTGGATGTTGAGGAGTTGTTGGATTGGATACATGCCTTAGATAAGTACTTTGATTATGAAGAAATCGAGGATGAAAATAAGGTGAAGCATGTTGTTACCATATTGAAGGGATATCCAACGCTATGGTGGGATGAATTGCATGCCGACAAAAGGCACAAAGGTAAGAAAAAAATTAAAAATTGGGATAGGATGGTAGCTAAATTGAAATCTAAGTTCATACCCAAATACTGCCAGATCAATATGTTCAGGATATTGCAGAAATGGAGACAGAAAGGTTTGTTAGTGAAAGAATACACTGAAGAATTTTACAGATTGAACATCAGGGCAGGACATCGAGAAAGAAATGAGGAAAACGTTTCTAGGTATATTAATGGCATGAGGTATGAATTCCAAGAGGAAATCAATATGTTGACAATGAGAATGGTGGAATATGCTTATCAGGCAGCACTAAAAGAAGAGGATAAGTTGGCCAAGAAACATAGCCAATGAAATAGAGGAAAGATTCCAAGCAAAGGAAAGGGAAATATTTGAGAGAAGTTCCAGATACCCAAACCATGAAAGGAGTGCATAGTTGCTCAGTGGAGAGAAGAGTCCAGAGAAGACCCATGCAAGGAATGCATAGGGAAAACACTTTGTTTAAGTTTTGAAGAAGTCTCAGAGGAGACAAGCGCAAGGAGTGCATAAGAGATATTTTATCAAGAAAGATATAAGTCTGAAACTCGTTGGAAGTTCTAGGGATGCAAGGAGTGTGCCCAAGGCCTGTAAACCTCGGAGGAACAAATCTCAGAAGAGATAGCTTGAAATTACAATGAAGTGCAAGGAGTGCATTGTTTCTCAAAGGAGAGAAAATTTAAGAAAGGACCCGTGCAAGGTGTGCGTCGAGCGATAAATTTGTCTAAGTGTTGGAAAGGTCTCAGAGGAGATGAGAATCAGAAGGTGAATAGAGAGATTGTTTTCAAAAATATTTAAGTCCCAAAAATCCTTAGAAGTTTATAGGATGCAAGGAGTGTGCCATAGGTTCAAGACACCTTAGGTACAAAAAACCTCAGAAGAGATAGTGAGTACAAGAGTTTTGCAGGAGGGACTTAGAAAATTTCTAAGTCAAAATATTTAAAGTGACAGAGGAGCGCATAGGAGGGCGCCAGATATTTTATTTGTCTCATGTGGTCAATATCAGTAGAGATAGAGGGTATCAGTATCGAGTGGACGAGATCCATTCGGGGTAGAGTCCAAAATATTTCACCACCATTAGATATGGTGGAGTAGCACAGGGTTTATACCTATGAATTCAGCACGACTTTAAGTTCGAGAGAAGTTGTGGATCAATCCCAAGGGAGACGTTGTAGAAGGATCAAAAAATGAACGAACGGGATCCCTTTGGGGTTTCTCCAGAGGTCTGATAGTTTTCAGATCTAGAAGAGTTGTGTGGGGAATAACCTTTGAAGTCCTTTAGACTTCATGCATTAGGGAGTTTTGGAGAGTGGAGGAATCGATATCATCGAAGTACTGAAGGCTAAAGCTAATCGTAGATGTCCATTCCAAAGGACACATGTCAACAGATCTCAAGATCTGGAGGACCAGGGGTCCGGGAGAATAGCGGGAATCAAAGGTTAATCTCTCAGAAGCCATGAATTCTAGAGCTGATCCAAACCGTCGATCATAAGGGGGACGCGTGGAAGAAGATTGGGAGTTTTGAAAAACCCATACTTTGGAGGCACAACAGCGAAAGGTCGTGGAATCAAGACCGTCTAAGTCCTGAAGGCCAGGATTCATCCTAATTTTTAATCACAAGGGTGACACATGGAGGGAGGAGACACCATTCGGTGTTTCTCCATTTGGGAGGCATCAAAGGTTGGGGAGCACACTCTCCCAAAGTTCCAAAATCTGAAACAAATCAGAATTGTCCAGTTGTCTAGTCGTGGCATTCGTTGATTTTGGCCTTCCACGAGTTTGCGTGTTTGGAGCTTCGGGGGGTTGGCGAGTGTTGAGTGTCCAGGATTCTCGAAGCCTAGAATCCTAGAGATGATTGCAGTCGTTTGCTGACAAGGGATCATAGGTCGTTGATCTCTGTGTTTGTTAGTCTGTTGGTTCGACACTCCAGGGTTCGGAAGGTTTGGGGTTCTGAATTGTGGGAAATCTCAAAGTGTGTCATCCCTGAAGTCCCGAAACCTTCCAGGAAATAAATTTTCGCCCACGGTTTCAATCCCTCAGTCTCTGAGGAGGTTTGGTGAGTGCTCGAGGACTCCCGAAGGCGTGAATTAGCATTCAAGTGGTAGTTGGAAGGCCTGTGTAGTGTAATTTGGGCTCGAAGAGAGCCTGTGAGCTAATTTAAGCTTCTGAATTGAATGGTCCTTAGAGTAGGAGGTCATGTGGGCCCCAGTCGAGGGAGGGGGTATGCATCACTCTTCTCCCTATAATATTTTTCAATTATTGTTATTAAAATTCTTCTTGTTTGCAAACCCCTTCATGTTGGGTATGTGTTATATTATTTGTACGACTCGCACAGGGGGGTTTGAGCGGGGGTTCGAGGGAAGTGCCCCCAAGAAAGAAAAAAATCCTCGAGAAATGTGTCACATTTTTGCCTTATTTTTCATGTCGCCTTGATATTCATGTCCATTGTTGGGAGGTTTTTTGGCACATGGTTTTTGTCGATGATTTTCTATTTCTGGTTAAGGAATTAGGGTTTTTGACTAATCCAGGTTATTGGGATAGGGTTTTGGATGTCGTTGGATCCTATATGTATATTTTATTGTAAATAATGTATGATTGTGAATGAATATAGAATATGTTGTTTTTCCCGGTTTGGGTTTCTAGGGGAAAAATCTCTGTGTAATGTGTGTATTTTCCATTGTATATTTTTTGTTCTTTTACTAAAAATTTGTTTGTAGTAAATATTATACAAGGTTAAAATCTAAATCTGGTATTAGAGATTTATTGGCTTCAGGGGGATGCCTTTGTGGTCAAGGGTTTGGCTCGGGACTATGATAATCCTTGTTACAGTGGGAGATCTACGGTATTGATTCTTCAGGTGAAGAGAAATGGCGATCAGTTCAAAAATGAAGATCAAGAAGTTTAATGGGAAAAATTTTGAGTTGTGGAAGCTCAATATGGAAGATATTTTGGTGGAAAGAGATCATTGGATCCAAGTATTCCACCTATAGGAACTTCAGGAGATGACTGGAAAAATTTGGATCGGAAGGAAAATAGCATAATCTATTTGTGTCTCTCAGATTCAATATTACTAAATGTGTCATAGGAATCTACAACCAAGGATTTATGGGATAAGTTGGGGAAGTTGTATCAGTATAAGTCCCTAGTAAATAAAATATCCTTGAGAAATAAGTTGTATAACATGAGGATGAGAGATGGAGACTCGGTGGGAGAGCATTTGAACTCCTTCAATACTGTGGTAAGTCAGTTAGTATCTATTGAGATTAAAATTTCAAATGAAGATAAGTGTATTAGTTTACTGTGCTCTTTACCAGACTCATGGGAT
>SNQJ01S0049900.1:66173-95286 GCA_010110895.2 Picea sitchensis | reverse complement strand
ATTTGAAGGGATTATATTTTGTAATAATGGGAAATAGGTTGAGAGAAAAGTGGATCTGTAATAATGAGATGGTTATCTTATCTTCAAGGCTCTCATGTATAAAAGAGAGTTCTCTCTCTTCATGAAATTTCAATTGTAAGTAGAGAATTAGAGTAGTCATTAATGGTAGTCATTAGGATTCAAAAGAGAAAGGGATTCTTAGCTTTGATTCATGGTTTTGGTTTTCATGCTTTCATTATTCGGTTATGAATATTGATTTGATTATTGAATGTAAGATTGTTTCATTGGTGAGAGCTCTCATATGTTGTTATGCCATTCAACTCTTCACATGTTGTACTTGCTTTTCCTTCATGTAGTTCTCCATTTCTAGATTAATTTCCTTTACGCAATTTCCCATTCTTAGAGTAATTTCATTTACGCAACTAGATTAATTCTAATTCAAACGTGTGTTAGATTAATGATTCTAATTCAGTCGTGTGTTAGATTAATGATTCTATTTCAGTCGTGTGTTAGATTAATGATTCAATTTCAATTGTAGCTTAAAAAATAGATTATATTAGTTCCTCTTTGATCTTGAATATACTTTGTGTGTGCTTCGTCAGTTTACGAACCCCAGGTTGACAAATTAGATAGTTGGGCAAGTACTACAACTCAATTAATACAACACTAGTTCGGCCCAATATAATGACTGTCATTCCCTTGTCACGATTGTTGTTCCTTTTGTTGTTCATTTGAATGGAACGATTGTTATTCCTTTTGTTACGATTGTTGTCCCTTTGTAGGGGTTGCATCTCTGGAGGACGGGTATTGAAAACTGAAGGTAAGAACCTACGTAGGCAACAAGTAAAACACTTTCTTCGGTGCCTACCTTTGGATGATGCATAGAGGTTATATTTTAGGACATATTTAGAGCCCAACAATGACCATAGGTAGTAATACAAATTCCTTGAATTTTGATGAAGTGGTCTCATCCTTGTTGTCGGGGGAGATGATACAGAAGAACATGGAAGGAAAGAGCACAAATGCATTATTTGAAAGAGGACGCTCCCAGGAAAGAAATAGATCTAAGTCCTCAAGTGGGAGATCTAAGTCTAAGGGTAGATACAAATCTCTCGGAAATTTTGTAAATCTATGTGGGAGATGTGGAAAATAAGGGCACTATAAGAATAAGTGTAGATCCAAAGTTGAGAAAAATAAGGGATCTGAAGAAACTCCTTATACAGAAGAAAAGACCTGCAAGGAAAAAGGAGGGGATGTGTACTTGGCTTCTTCAAAAACACATGCATATCATGAGGCATGGTTGGTTGACTCAGGTGCATCCTTTCATATGGCTCCCCACAGGGAGTGGTTCTGTGAATATGAAAGGTATGATGGAGGTAATGTTTTCCTCAGTGATGACATGACAACCAGAATCATAGGACGAGGAACATTTAAGTTGATTCTCATAGATGGAATGATTAGAACACTACATGGTGTTCTACATATCCCAGGTTTGGCCAAAACTTTTATTTTTGTAAGAAAAATGGGCAATGAAGGGGTAAAAGCAATATTTGAAAAGGAAACCTGCAGGATGGTTCGAGGAGCAATGATGTTTCTAAAGGGAGTTCAATTTGGAACTTTGTATAAGATGCAAGGAAGCACTATTAGTGTTGGGTGTAATAGTTCTATTATTATTGATATTAGATTTGAAGAAGAAATAACTCCTACAGTATCTGGAAAAAAGGTTATGATGTGGCATCAAAGACCAGGGCATATCATAGAGAAGGGTCTTCGACTACTACACGGTAAAGGTATGGTTGAACGTATTTATAACTACTCTCTGGATTTTGATTTATATGAAAATTATGTATATGGGAAGCAAAATCAGATAAGATTCTCCTCTGGTGCAACGAGGGCAGAAGGAATTTTACAACTAGTTCATAGTGATGTATTTGGACCTGTGTTGATTCCATCATTGGGAAAATATGTGTACTATGTCTCATTTATAGATGAGTTCTCGAGAAATACTTGGATATATTTCCTCAAGAAGGAATCTGAAGTCTTTGATAGGTTCAAAGAGTTTAAGGCTCTTGTTGAGAATCAAAAAGAGAAAATAATTAAGGTGTTGAGGATAGATAATGGTAGAGATTTCTATGGGAATGAATTTGAAGAATTCTGTAAGAAGTGTGGTATAGCAAGGAAAAAGACTACTCCATATACACTTCAGCATAATGGAGTTGCAAAAAGGCTGAACATGACGTTGATGGAAAAATCAAGGTGCATGCTCAGTGGTGATGGGTTAGGGAAAGAATTTTGGGCAGAAATAGTGGGTACTACATGTTACCTAGTCAACAGATCACCCTCATCATCACTGGATGACAACACTCCACAAGAGGTATGGACTGGTAAGAAACCTTATCTCACACATCTCAAGGTATTTGGTTGTGAGGCCTATGTTCATGTTCCAAAGGCAAGCAAGAGTAGGCTAGATAAGAAGGCTAAAAAGTGTATATTTATTGGGTATAAATATGGTCTCAAAGGTTATAAGCTTTGGAACCTAGAAACTAAGAAGGTTGTGTATAGCCGAGATGTGGTATTTAAATAAATGAAGGATGTTGTTAAATAGGAAGTCCTACCAATTAAGGAAGAACCAAAGAAAATAGAGTTTGATTTAAAGGATGATGAATCAGACTCTACAGAAGAACATGAATTAGAAGAAGAAGATCTTCATACTCCAATATTGAGATTGGTTCAAGAAATAAGGCTACCAGAAAGGTATACTCCATCTAATTTTTGTTCAATTTTTTCTTTTTCTATCATTGATGATGATCCTATAACTGTCAAGGAGGCAGTGGATTCAGAGGATGGAAAACTTTGTGAAAATGCCATGGATGAAGAAATGGAAGCCTTGGATAAGAATGAGGCTTGGGATCTAGTGGAGTTTTCGACTGGAAGAAATCCCATTGGCAACAAATGGGTATTTAAAATAAGTTGAATAAAGAAGGTAAAGTGGAGAAATACAAAGCTTGGTTAGTAGCAAAGGGTTATTCCCAGGTTTAGGGAATTGATTTTGGTGATATTTGTTCTCATGTTTTACCTTCTATAAGATTTTTTTTATTTGTTGTTGTTTCTTTTGATTTTGAAGTAGAACATATGGATGTGAAGACAACATTACTACATGGAGATCTAGAAGTAGAAATCTATTTGAAGCAGCGAGAAGGCTTTGTTGTAAAGGGAAAGAAGGAGTTGCTATGCAAGCTAGAAAATTCCATGTATGGTTTAAAACAATCACCAAGGATGTGGTATCAAAAATTTGATACTAATATGTTGGGAATTGACTTCACAAGAAGCAAAGAGGATCATTGTGTGTATTTTAAATTAATTGATGATCATTTGATTTATTTGGTCTTGTATGTGGATGACATGTTGTTGATAGGAAACAACAAGGAGATTATACAGGATGTGAAAACTCAGTTGTCATCTAAATTTTCCATGAAGGATCTTGGTGTTGCAAATTTCATTTTGGGCATGGAAATTAAAAGAGATCGGGAAAAGAGGAAACTCTGGTTAAATCAGAGAAAATATGTGGAGACAATATTGCAGAAGTTTAATATGCAAGAATGTAAACCAGTCAAGGTCCCTATTCATGTTTGTGTAAAGTTATATGTGGATCAGTGTCCCAAGACACGTGAAGAGGAGGAGAACATGTGTCATGTTCCATATGCGAGTGCAATTGGAAATTTGATGTATGCAATGGTCTGTACTAGACCAAAAATTGCACATGTAGTGGGATTTTTGAACAGGTATATGTCAAAACCAGAGAAGGAGAATTGGACAACAGTAAAAAGGGTTTTTAGGTATTTGCGTGTCATTGCTAGCTATGGATTGTGCTTGATCCAGATTATTTTTGGCACGAAATGAGAGTGGAGATATAATAAAGAAATGTACAGATATATCTCAGATATCCAATAATATAACAAAAATATATCAGAGATGAAACCATAAACACAGAGATACAGTAATACACAATTTCTATTAATGAGCGAAATGTACAGAGGCTGTAAAAAATACAGAGTGAAAGACTCACTAGAATGGTGGTAGATTATCTCTAAGAAGATATGTGATAGCTACTTGCATTCATAAGAATATGATTGTTACAATGAGGCTCTAAAGGCCTTTTTAACATAAGTAAAATCCAAAAACCTAACCACGAAACATGAAAATCCAAAAGGTTTGTGGGCCCCGATGGGGGTAGTTGATACATCAACCTCCCGGGGGTGTAACTTTTGCATATGATATTTGTTTGGGGTGCTCGATACACCGTTGGAAAGGTCTAATCGAGAAGAACAATTTTTGAATGGCCCAGACCAATGTCTTTTGAAGTCGTATGGGCCCTAAATCCCTAAAAACTGTTGTTTAGGGCCTCAAAATGGCCCCGGAAGTTTGGAACCCAAAAAAATGTCGAAAAACTACCAAGGTGGAAAATTGTTTTTCGAGCCAATGGAATAGGTGTGTGGCCACCGATATACACCTGGATCAGTGCTACCAAGGAAGATCGGGATTGGACATATTTTGGACATACATGGCTTTATGGATGCAGACTGGGCTGGAGATCTGGATCATAGGAGATCTACAAGCGAGTATGTGTTTAACATGTTTGGAGGAGCAATCAATTGGATGAGAAAAAGACACATTGTAGTGGCACTTTCAAATACATAAGTTGAATACATGGAGGCCACTCATGCAAGTAAGGAAGCAGTATGGTTACAAATATTGTGTTTAGGTATTGGGTTGGTACAACAAGTTGTAAGGATAGATTGTGATAGTCAGAGTGCAATTTTTCTGGCGAAGAACCCAGCTTATCATTCAAAGACAAAGCATATTGATGTTCAATATCACTTTGTGAGAGACATGGTTGAAGAAAAGAAAGTGTTGTTGATGAAGGTGGAAACTTTGAAGAATGTTGCAGATTCATTAACAAAATTTGTGATCACTGAGAAGTTCTCTTGGTGTAGAGGATATATGGGAATTGTTTCCCTAGATTGTTGACTTTGTAACCCTGTAACCCTCTATATGAAAAGAAAACAATAAGTGGGAGAATGTTGGGTATGTGTTATATTCTTTGCATGACTAGCCCTAGTGTTTTCTATGTTGCATCGGGCATGCATGGGGGTTGCAAGGGGGTGATTTCTTGGGAAACATGTCACATTTTTGCCTTGTTTTTCATGTCACCTCAATTTTCATGTCCATTGTTGGGCAGTTTTTCAGCACATGGTTTTTGCTGATGGTTTTCTATTTCCGGTTAAGGAATTAGGGTTGTTGACTAATCCAGGTCATTGGGTTAGGGTTTTGGATGTCGTTGTCTCCTATATGTATATTGTATTTTAAACAATGTATGATTGTGAATGAATATAGAATATGTTGGTTTTCCCGATTTGAGTTTCCAGGGGAAAAATATCTACGTAATGTGTGTATTTTCCATTGTATCTTTTATGTTATTTTACTAAAAATATGTTTGCAATAAATATTGTACAAGGTTAAAATCTACACTGCAATCATTGCAAGGGAAATAACATTTTCCATCGCCCTTCACCTCCAATGTCGCTCTAAAATGAGCAAGACTCCTTGCATTTTCATTCATAGTATATTAATTTGACACGGTAATTTCCTATAAGAACCAATTAAATATTTAAAAAATTAAATTTTGTTAAAACATTTAAAAAAAAAAAAATTTAAAATTTCATATACTTTGAGGTACAATCATAGGAAATATATGTTGCAATGCTAAATTTTGAAAAAATTATTAAAAAAATTGTTAATTTAAAAATTCATATACTTTGACGTTCAATCACATGAAATATATGTAGCAATGCTAAATTTTGAAAAAAAAAAAAAATTGGTTAAAACATTCATGTTAAAAACTTTTGAAATTAAAACTTCTTAACATAGCTTTTATTAAAAGAGACAGAAAATTTAAAAATACTAATCTTGCAAGTCTAAAATACAAGCTATCTAGATCGAGAATTGGATATGTTAAACTAGTATGTGACAGAAAAAAACAGGGCTCAAACAATCACTAACAAAACTATCACAACTATAGCAAATTTGTTGAAATTTGTCTTAAGGACGTGTACTTATATATCGATTATCATCGAGATAGTGACGAAAATAAAGGATTTGACCCCGAAAAAAAGTCAATACATGTTGCATTGCACGTGTGTTTCACACATGTGGCACAAGTGTCGATATAGAGACAAAAATTTGTGGATATAGAGACTGTTTTTTGAATCTATCGCTATATCGACGAACGTCAGGGCCAAACGAAAAAAAATTAAAAGAAAGCCAAAATTTTATTGCATTTTTCCACAAATTATAGAAACATGGAAATATTTCATCGCATTTTGGGCCCATATGTACTAGTGAAACTAAACTCAACCATGACGATGAGAAACTCAACCACAAACTAAACTCACCCTCCTCGAGCCAAGTCAACCTCTGCAAAAAACCTCAACTACCCAAATGAAGAAATATCGACCACAATGAAGCACAATGAAAATATTTGGATGATCTATCCTCTATAATAAACTAGGGTGGATAGTTTCACCACCAAACCCAATATCCTTCTCTCGGGTTTTTCGTCTTAATATCCAAAGCCACAAGAGCTCTCTCAAATTCATTTTTAGAAAATAACAATGCATAATGAGAGAGGGTGCCCTCATTCCTCTTTTATTTCCTCTTTCACCCTTTTTTTATCCTTTTACCCTTTTAATAAATTAAAGTGACTTTACAAACTCAAAGTCACTTAAAACACGTTTTTACTTAATTACTCAATGTCACTTTTTTTTTTTAAGTTTTTTTTTTGCCCCAATGACATCAATTAATTAATTAATTCCCTTTTCTTCCACTGACTATATCCTACGGGAATCACTTAGGATATTACGTCAATCTCCTTGAGTTATCATTTGGAAAGGTACATTACATATTTGTTGCCTTGGGTGTGGTCTTCACTGAAATAAAATGTGTTTCCTTAGTTAATTTATCCACCACCACCATGATGGAATCATGCTCCTTCAGTGTTCTAGGTAGATTTGTAATAAAATCCACTGTGACTACTTCCCACTTCCATTATGGAATTGGAAATGGATGTAACAACCCAGTTGGATGTCTATGCTATGTCTTCACCTTATAACACTCTAGACATCTGGATATATAATTAGCCACTCATTTCTTCATTACTAGCCAAAAATATTGGATTCTTACAATTGCAATCGTTTTTTTGATATCCTGGGTGCCTGACATATCGCACATTGTTCATTTCCCTCAACAATGCATTTTTCATCTCATTGTAATTCAACACATACACTTTTCCTTTGTACATGAGAATTCCATCTGATTTCAGCTCATAATAATTAAATTTCTACTGAAGATTACTTTGTGGTAATGTTTCTTTTATTTTCAAATAATGTTGATCTAAATTTGTTGTTGCAATAAATTTATCATTTAGATCATTCTTGTACATGTTAATTGTTGCAATATGTGTTTCATGTGCTCTCCTACTGAGTGCACCAACCACTTGATTCTCTTTGTCTTTGATGTGTTTAATTTCAAAGTCATATTCACTCATAAATTCAAGCCTCTAGTTTGTCTAGCATTTAATGTTGGTTTCCCAAACAAATGTTTCAGACCAAAGTGTTTTTTTCTTATCTCAAATTTCCTCCCCATGAGTTAATCTCTCCACATTTTTAATGCATGTACATTTGCTTCTAATTCTAGATCATGGGTGGAATAATTCTTCTCATGATCTTTTAGTTTTCTGGACTCATAGCATACCACATGATCTTTTTATGTGAGGAATCCATTGAGCCCTTCCTTCCATGCATCAATGTAAACCACAAAATCTTCATATAGATCTGAAAGATTTAATATTGGTGCACTTGTCAAGATGTCTTTCAGTTGTTGAAATCTCTCTTCACACTTGGAAGTCCATTCAAATTTCAATCCCTTCTTTTGCAAGGAAGTGATTGGGCTTGCAATCTTTGAAAATTCTTTTATGAATCTTTGGTAATAACCAACAAGACCGATGAATGATATGACATTTGTGACATTTCTTGGATTTTTCCATTCCATTATGGCCTCTATCTTCTTGGGATCCAATTATCCCATCTGTGAAAATAATGTTCCCCAAGTAGTGAATCTTCTTTTAATAAAAGATGCACTTACTTAGCTTAGCATACAATTTATGCTCTCTTAAAAAGTTTAGCACCATTCTTAAATGTTTCTCATGTTCCTCTTTTGACTTAGAGTAGATGAGTATATCATCTAGAAACATAATTACAAACTTATCCAGGTATTTCATGAACACTCCATTCATCATGCACATAAAAACAACTGGTGCATTTGATATTCCAAATGGTAATACCATGAATTCATAATGCACATATCTTGTTTTGAATGTCATATTGTTGATGTATTCTTCCTTTATCCTTACTTGATGATATCATAATATCAAGTCAAAATTGGAAAATTTATTTTACCTTTTAGTTGATCAAATAAATCATCAATCCTTGGAAAAGGGTATTTTTTCTTTATAGTCACCTTATTCATCTGTCTAAAATCAATACACAACCTTAAGGTTACATATTTCTTCTTCACAAAAATAACAAGAGCTCCCTAAGGTGACACACTCTGATGTATATACCCCTTCTTTAACAACTCCTCAAGTTTCATATGCAACTCTTTCAACTCTAGTGTGCCCATTCTGTAAGGTGTCTTGGACACTAGGACAGATCCTAGCACCAAATCAATAAAGAAATCAATATCTATCTTTGGTGTAAATCTTGGGATTTCTCCAAAAACATCTTCAAAATCCATTAAGACTAAATGGTATTAAATACTTGTCACTTTATGTTTGGTTTCCTCCTCTGTATGGGTTGCAAAAATATGACATCCCTTCCTGAAAAGCTTTTTCAACTGCATAGTTGAAATTTCTCTAACAACTACAGTTATTGAAATTTCTTGAACCTTTCCTTGCTTCCCTTCTTCATCAAGACATGTGATTATCTTGTTGTAACATTCTAGGAAAACATGGTGTTTTTCCAACCAATCCATTTCAATTATACAATCATATGAACCCAATGGTATGATGTTCACATATACTTTTGTATTGAATCCATTCATGTCTATTGGACAATATTTAACTAGCTCATTGATTTTCCTCTTAGCGCTTGTGGCTATATGAACTAACCAATATTTATTATGCTTACTCCTTTTCAAGTGAAATATTTCAACAATGTTAGAATTTATGTAACTATGGCTAGCTCCGGAATCAATTAAAATTTCTATGGATTGGTTATCAATATTACCTTCCACTTCAATCATGGGGTGTTGATATTCTTCTTGCTTGTTGTCCAAGGCTACATAAATTCTTGGCATGTTTCCTCCCATGTCTTCAACAATTTCAACCTCCTGAATGTTGTGGGAAGTCTTCATTATTTATCCTTTGTGAGGGCAATCCCTATATAAGTGATTTTCCTCACATCCCAACATTGTACACGATGTTGCATTGGCCTTTTCCCAAATGAATCTGCAATATTGTGCTCATTTTGGGTTGTCTAACCTTAATTATTTACTTGGGAGTTGTTCTTGAAAAAGGGTGGCTTAAAACCTTTCTTCCTTTGATCCTTTTTATCCTTCATCTTTTCATTCCAAGCTTTTTGGAAAATTGGCCTTCCTCTACTCTACTCATAAAGATGCTTTGATCTCCTTATGGTTTCCTCCAAAGTTATGGGGTTATCATATTGTATATTTTCACTATATAAAGGAGGTAACCCACTTAGAAACCTTTGGATTTTGACTTTCTCATCCTTTATGAAGTCAACATACTTCAGCAATTCAAAAAACCTCTCCTCAAATTCATCCATGTTCATGCTTCCCAACTTGAGTTCAAAGAATTGTTTCATATTCCTTTCATAATAATGATTGGGCAAATATTTCTCTTGGAAATATTCTTTGAGCTTCCTTCATGATATCCTCTTCTCATCAAGGTGCTTGAATTGTTTAAGTTGATCCCACCATATGGCTTACTTTCCTTGCAAGTGGTAGGTTGCAATTCTAACTTCTACCCTTGAGGGGTAATCATGAAATTGGAAATATTTCTTCATTTATAACAGTCAGGCCTCAACCTCTTCTTCTTTCTTGTGCTCACCATTGAAATTTGGTGGCTTGATTTTCCTGAGTTCACCTTGCAATATGTATGTCGCAGGCCTTATTCTCTGCCTCTGGAAAAGAGACACACGTGGCATGCTCCATGGCCTTGAACTTGCATGATTTATTCTGATGGATTGTCTTGGAGAATGATGGCACCTAGTCATGCTTCTTGATTCCATATCATTCCCATGATCATCATTTCTACTATAGGATCTAGATGTGATCACTTATCTAGCACTTATTTCTTGGTTACATAGTCTTTGTTAACTTAATTATGCAACATATTTAAACTTTTAAGTATCTCTTCTTTATCCTTCATAATTCTTTCATTATATATCCTATATCTTTGCACTTCTCTATGCATCCTTCTCGTAGTTACAGACCCTTGATTTCCTCTCCTTCCATTATACATTGTCTCAGCATTTCACATGCTGACATGCAGAACTATGATCTCTTCCTCATGGATGTAAGATCCCTAGGAATCTTCCATAACTCCATTCCTCATATAAGAACAAAATTGTATTTCTTGTACCTCTCATTCTGCAAGAAATGTGCATGTAATAATTATTGTTAGAACATACATAACAAAAAAACATTTCATCAATTAGAATACATGTTATTGTTCATCCCAATTTATTAAGTACATATTGTACTAATTCAAAACATGATTCTTTAGATGCATTCCTCTCTAGAAAAAATCTCCAATGGTTGTACTCATGCTTCATTATGAGTTCTGAGCGAAAAGTTACAACATTAACATGCTGCAATTTTCCATTCATGTATTGTTACCAGAATCTCTTTATTACTTTCTAAGAAATTTAAGTGCCCAAATAAAAATTATGGGTAGACGGGTGTCTTCTCCTCCTCAATACCTTTCTAGCGACTATTCATTTTCTCAAATATGAGCTCTAATCTGAAAGTTATGATCTAGAGAGGCTTAGATTTTTTTTTCCCTTTTTATCCTTGTATGCTACAAGTGAATTATTTGTCTTCCTGCACACTTTTACATACCCATATTCAAACTATGGCTCCATGGTTTTCTTCTATGGTTCATCATATTTCCATAGACTTATTTTGCACCTCAAACGGACTCCTAAGCAAGGAGATATGCCTTTTGGAAATAATATGGTGTTGAAACTTTACCTTTATTGTTTCACTTCTAACTTTATCATACAAGCTATGTTTTGCACCCAGAGTATCTCATTGGATAGCTCTCTCTGTGTTCTTTTATTTAAATTGCAAAGATAGAGTGCACCTTCTTACATTTTGTTTACATGGGTTTTTTGTTTCCTAAAAACATCATTTAGGGCCTCAAAATTGCCCCACAAGTTTATGACCTTCAAAAACTGTAAATATTTCATAGAAATTTGACCTTTGTATTGTTATAACAACCTTTAAATCTGATTTGTTGATCTCATATCAAGAGAAATCTCATCTATCGATCTAAACTTCATCGGTGATCAACGATTCCTATTCGAAAATCACTTTCTCATGAATCTCCCCGAAGCCTAATCATCGTCCATCGACCATTAGAGAATTCTCTTGGAAACCTCTTGCAATACATCTCTGAACTAGCCAACCCAACCATCGACCATCAATTTTCAACAATTTCCATTTGGTCAAATGAAACATCCTACCATATTTTTTTACCTGACCATTGGTCATCGACCACCCATGTTGACTGATGAAAACACTTTTCCAATTCAGTTGACCCGACCATCATCCATTGGTCATTTCTTGGTTGACATGGAAACTATTGACATGGCATGACACGTGGATACTAACATGGCATGACACATAGACTCTAACATGGCACTATGTATGATGTGGAATGCACATCATCACCCTCTTTCCTTCATCAACCATCAACAGTTTCCTTTGGATGAACCAACACCTCGTTGAATTGGTCGACACTTGACCATTAGTTTTCAACAATCTCCATTGGAAACTAAAACACTTCGCCAATTAGGTCGACCTAACCATCGGCCATCGACGAATTCTCTTGGATAATTCCAACACTTAGAAATTTTCAACCAAATTTTAGATTAATTTGGGTCATTGGTATCCCATTCAAAAATGATCTCGACCATTTATCTATCAAACTTCTCCCAACTTTGTTGATGCCCGATCATTGGCCATCAACCATCATATATTTCTTTTAGTGGATCGAAACTCTTCTCCAAACTTATCGATCTGACGATCATTCGTCGACAATTTATCTTGGCAAATTTCCAACACTTAGAAATTTCAACCAAATCCCTAATGAATCTAGTTCATCGATCTATCATTCAAACTGATCTTGATCGTTGATCTCCTCCAACCTCCCAACTATCAAAAATAATTCAGACCATCGATTTGTCTCATTTTCCCAACGGTCTAAAAATGAATCTCGATCATGAATCTACTTGACCTTACTAACTCTGAAAACCTCATAAATATTTTAAATTTATCACAAAGAATCTAGGTCATTGATATCGAGATCAAACACAATCTTGGTTGTCGATTCTTCAAACTATGCCCAATGCTACAACGACCATTAAAACATGAATTTTTGACCTTCCATATTGAATTCAGCTCTGCAATCTGCAGATTCATACCCCAGATCATCTCTGGGACTTCTCTAAGGCATTAAAACACAAAAAATTTGCACGAATTTGGGGATTTCCCTCTCATTTCTTTGTTTTTCCCCAAATTCACACAGACTGAAATTTGTTACAACAAATTTTCTCAATTCACACTTGTTCTTGCCACATACAAGCCCAGTGTTTGAGACAGAATCTTCGATACCATAATGTAACGTACCCCAACTCAACCGAGGCCCATTACGTTTAGAATACTCATAAAAATTAAAATTTTTGCTAACTAAATTCTTGTAGCTTCTAGCTATGAATTGCAATCAGGTTCTTAGTTATTGTCCGATACCATTAAATTCATATATCAACAACATGCTAAAATGAATATCAAATGCAACTAGTAAACTCAAATATAGTAACATATAAATCCTTTTTATACACAGAGTTCATGCACAACAATTTAACTCATAAATACAACACATGAACAGATAAAACACTTATAATTTAATTCAATTGTGCAACCAGACACTTGGGATGAATGTTCCACCCAACCATATACTTTTTGTTCCAAATATCAACAACAAGTCACCCCCAATATGGGTCTAGCAATCCACAAAAGAAGGTGGTCTCTCACTACCCACTCACATCTCAAAAAACCCACAACCCAATGTTATTCTTCTACAACTATCTCGATTTTCTACAAAATCTCTTCCTCTAAACCTTCCCAACCCAAGGAATGTACCCTTTCACTAATATCAGTCCCTCAGGCATCCCATTCATTTATTAGGGTCTTTCTGGAACAGGTAACCTTGAATTTCTTTGTTGGGAACTCAAGGAAACTCACTGCTAGGAAAACTACCAGCAAAAACAATAGCAAACACTTGTTGTTAAAGTGAAATTCACATAGGAGTTCACTCTTCAAGCCTGAAAACCTGGCTCTTTAGTATTCATCTCAAAAACTCTCCAAAAACACTCCATCATGCTCTAGAATTATCCCTCCATGGTTTCTCTAGATCCAATCTCTCTACCTTGCTCTCTACTTGTCGTTCATGCCCAAAAGCTAATTTTCTAAAACGTTGTCACTTCCCATATGAATTCCCTCTCCTTTGGCTTGCTTTCTTGATCACACACTTCCAAAATCTAATTCTACTCAGCCCCCATGCTCCCAATAACTATGGGATGTGACTTATCACACCCATCCTCTTACACACATTCAATGATTGGCTTTGGGGACACTCAATCAGAAATAAATTTTAATACATAATGATAATAAAATTCAGGAATGTAGGTGGAATTAATAGACATGGGTAATTCCCCCTTGGACCCCTCTTAGAAATTATCATAGATGAGGCTATAAATCCAAAAAACAAGGTGGTCTCTCACTACCCACTCACATCTCAAAAAACCCACAACCCACTGGTATTCTACTACAACTATCTCGATTTTCCACAAACTATCTTCCTCTCAAGCTGCCCAACCCAAGGAATGTACCTCTTCACTGATCTTAGTCCCTCAAGCATCCCATTCATTTATTAGGATCTCTCTCAAACAGGTAACCATGAATCTCTTTGTTGGGAACTCAAGGGAACTCACTGTTAGAAAATCTACTAGCAAAAACAACAGCAAACACTTATTGTTAAAGTGAAATTCACATAGGAGTTCACTCTTCAAGCCTGAAAACCTGGCTCTTTAGTCTTCATCTCAAAAAAGCTCCAAAAAAACTCCATCGTGCTCTAGAATTATCCCTCCATGGTTTATCTAGATCCAAGCTCTCTCCCTTGCTTTCTACTTGTTGTTCGTGCCCAAAAACTAATTTTCTAAATCGTTGTCACTTCCCATACAAATTTCCTCTTCTTTGTCTTTCTTTCTTGATTACACACTTCCCAAAGCGTATTATACTCAGCCCCCATGCTCCCAATAACTATGGGATGTGACTTATCACACCCATCCTCTTACACACATTCAATGATTGGCTTTGGGGACACTCAATCAGAAATCAATTTTAATACATAATGATAATAAAATTCAGGAATGTAGGTGGAATTAATAGACATGGGTAATTCCCCCTTGGAACCCTATTAGACATTCTCATAGACCCTCCCCTATATTGAGGATTAATTCAACCCCCATGTCTCATCCATATCCCCTTAGCAACTCACATCACATTTTTTTTATTAAAATTCAGAAATGCAATTCGCATATACATCACTTGGTTGTAGCCACACATTATATCCACATTAATTAAACTGGGGATTATAGCTAGGATGTTATAGAAAAGGGTTAATTCAAAGGGGCTTAAGACAAGGAATATAATAATATATTCATAATTCCTAAGTCCAAAGTTATGTTTTATCTTAAGTTCTCAAGTGGGGGGACAAGATCCCAAGTGGTGGGGAAAGTAGTTCCTTGGTTGCCACTTGTCAAAAAAGTAACATGCATATTTAAACTTTGGTTTTAGTGGAAAAATCAATTCATTCCATCATTTTCATCATTCATTCTTGGCATTCTTGCTCTGGAGTATTGGGTGTAATCTAGTGAGCCACTATGACCCTGTGATCTTGGGCCTGAGAATCCTAGGTGGATTTGGGTGTACAATTATCTTTGGGTTGCTTTGGATAAGGTTGGAAACTTGTAGGTAGTGTTTTCTGGGATAGGTGTCCCTGGGTGTGAGCCCTGGAGGGTGCATGGAGACTCCATTATAGTAGTTGGAGTTCCTAGAGCCACATATCTTTGATACGTCCCAGCAAGCATGTGTTGGAGCTCTGGAAGGGAAGTGGGACAGCCTGAGGGACTACGGTGTAGAGACGAGTGTACACTTCCTTGGGTTGTGCAAGTTGATGGGCAATCAGAGGCTATAGGTTTGAATTTTTGTTGGAGTTGGTCACCTTGGCCTATCCATTGTTGGTACTAGTGAGACCTTAGTTAGATTAGGTATCATTTTCCCTAGTGGAGTCATAGCCCCAACGAGGGGGTGACCTACAATTAAGAGTGCTAGAACAATAATGTCTATGGCTAGGTGGAATGTCTGAGGTCTTCATCCGATTGTTTATTTTCTAAAAATATAAGTGTTATGTTATGTTCTTATATGCTAATTAATGTGCGGTTAATTTTGTTTAATTATGTTATGTTATAAATGTTTATATTTATGCATGGAATTGTATGTTGTTAGGATTGCATAATTGTTTCATATGTAGGGAATATTACTATTGTTGGTATCATAAACCTAGACAAGGGTCTAAGTTTGTTATGAATTGATATTGGAGCAGTTTATATGTGGGTGTGAGCCTTTAGGAAGCATTTAATCAGTTATTTAATAGTACCAAATAAATAATAGGCAAGATTAAGAAAAAAATTTAAAATTGTGTATGTGATAGAGTTTGAATTACGATGACATATGCCCATAAGTGATTATGGGGTGTGTTACAAGGCATAGTATTCTCACAAGTAAGCCCATATTGGTTGAACTAATGGGTCTAAAGAAAGGAATTGTTTCACACCTTAGAGTGTCTACAATGAAAAATTAGGTGGAAAGCTCTACTATCATGGAAGTTGGCATCAGAGCACACTCCACCACCTTTTTGAATGAATTTTTTTATCAAAGAAACAAGTTGTTACTTGTTTGAAAGTTGGTTTCAAATATGCTCTTCACCATGACTTGGAAGAAATAGGAGGTTTTAGTGACAAGTTTGACATTTGGCTGTTGAATGACACAGTGTCTTGAAGAGGCCAAGCACTATATAATTTCCAACACATTCCTTACCAAAAGTATTATTAGAAGAGCCAAGTGTGGAGGGTTTTTGTAAGTTATTTGTTGTTTCAACTAGACAACATTTGAAGACTTAAGTAGTAGTCTCTTGGAAACGTGACTAAGTATAGGAAAGTGTTGATGGGATTCTTGGATTGTGAAATAGGTTCACATCATGAGGAGAGTGATGGTGGTTATCCCACTAGGGTTGCAAATATGAAGGCAAGAGTCCTTTCTTTGGAGGGGATAGTAGATCAATTATCACCTCCAAACAAAGTATTGTACATTATTATAGGTTGTAGTGTGTAAATGCATTTTTATTTCAAAAATATTATTTATATTAATAATATGTATATTACAACAAAAATACAAAGAATTGGGCATSCACATGTTAAAAAACATTGTGTCGATTTTATTTTAGAGATTATTAGTAAAAATTTAATATCACATATATCTCATTTATCATTTACATGAATTATATTTACATATTTTATAGAATTATATTTTCTACAAAATTTAATATAATTCAATTTTAAGTTTATATTGTATACTATGATGATGATAATGATTACCTTCTATTTCAGACTATTTTTTTTCTATTGTACCCGTAAACTTAAATTGAATAGTTGATTTATCAAGTTATTCTTGTGATCAAATACTTTGGAAATGAATTTTTTGAGTTCCCTTTGATTTCTATGAGTTAACATGCTATGGAGTTTGGTTTTATTACAAACATTTTGAAAACTAGATATAATGTCTTTGTAGTTGAGGAAATACAATATAAAACAATTTTCCATCCTCACCGCTACTTGTGTCATAGATTTTACATAATTATTTTTTTTTCAATGTGTTTTAAGTCTTTTCCACTACCCCATCTCACTATGAATCTCATGGAAATTTTTTCTTAAATTTTCAATATTTCTTCCCTTTCTTGAGATGGCAACAATCAAAAGATAATTTTGATCTTCTAATTTGGAGTTGATTATTTATTTGTAGTAATTTAACTTTATCTTATTCTTAATCTCTTTATTGCTCCAAATTTTCCTTTCTAACAATGTTTATATCTTGGAGGGCATCATCTTCCACTATCCCCAATGGTTTAACCAAGACATTTCATATCTAGTTCAATCCCTTTTGTGCCATGAGTGGCTTTTGTTGATGTTTGAAGAAGTGACAGGAAGCATATCACCCCTCATGTTAATTACATTGTTTTTGTACATTAAATACATAACCATTGCCTTACTTTCAATAGGAGGAAGCCCAACTTCTAAACGGAGGATAGGATAAGGGGTATTGCACTTAATTTGAAAGTTATTTGCTATAAATTGATTTTGTATTTGTTCAATTATCCTCTAAATTTCCATAGAATAATTACATTCCCAAACTTCACAACCATAAGCATTCCTCTAACTTGTCATTATAGATACAAAAAACAGTAGGTGGTAGAGGACAACCTTGTTAAACTCTATATTATAATTTGTATCCTCTATAAAATGCTCATTACTTCTAAACTTGGCAATGACCCTCTCCCAAAATCATATTACTACATCCCTCAACCCAAAAGGAAATTTAATATCTTTTACCCTTTTGTAGAGATTATTTCTCGAAATTGTGTCAAAATACTTTCCAAAGTCAATGCAACAATAAAGAAATTTATTATTTTTGTTTCGACAATCTTTGGCTATAATACTAAGAGTAATTAGGTGGTCTAAATTCGAATGATAATTTTGGAAACCAACTTTCCACTTAGATCTCTTATAATGATTTTCAAGCCATGAGATAATCTTCTTCTCAAATATTAATCTATAAAACTTAGCTCAAAGAGGGGTTATCATAATAGTCATGTAATTTGAAGGATTATTTTTATCATTGCTTTTAAAAACATGAACAACAAGAATTTTAGTTCAAAGATTAGCAATGCCTTACTTTACTGGTACTTAACAAGGTTGTGAATGTGAGGAATAAGAATAGAGAGTTTAATATTTAAAATTCCATCTTATAACTTTCGATGTCTTTAGGTTTCCTTTTTGCAAGGTGCTTAATTTCAAACTCAATGTCTTCTATAGTGAAAATATTTTATATTGTAAGAAGGGTATGGATGTCAACTAAAATATTAGGAGAGTCATAAATATTTTAGGGTATAAGTTACATTCACTGATAGGAATCCTACAATTCTCTTTAGTCTTTTGAGTTAAAATGTTTCTAAAAAGAAATTGCTTAAAATTTAGAAAGGTTTAGGAGCTTATCAATTTATTTTTGTTTATGAATTGTCGCTTCTTTCTTTTAATAAGAGTTTTGTACTTTTTTAATTTTGATATATTTTAGGGATTTATTTAAGGCATGTGTTAGACCTCCAAGAAACTCTTTAGGGTTATAGGCTAAAGATGCTTGGTAACTTAAGAAATGTGATAATTAGGTGTATCTGGATCAATGGTATAACTCAAGGGCTAATGACAAGAACAACTTAACATTCATTAGAATGAGCCAGTGCTTTAAGAAATCAATGATCAGATAAAGTAATTGGAATAGGGTATGAAGAACACTAATCTAGATAACCAAGTACATTAACATGCAGGGTCATACAAGATAGTAAGAGATCCTTTAATTCAAATTCATGAGCTAAATAAGAAGATAACAGTTCTTAAAAGCTGAGCTAAACTGAATCAAAGTACARAKTAATGCAACASATGAACAAATCTGACATTGGTAGCAAAAGAAGACTGTGATTCATATCRAGATAAGAKTCTAAGTACATGAGMCAAAATGTATCCAGGATTGAACCTCAKYCCTMCRACTGAACCYCCTCCYCTCCTTTATCAAAATATGGGTATTTATATCTTACAAACAGTCATCAGATCMTAAMGAACTGGATCTGGAATACTAAATATAGAAAATAGGATATTAACTAAGTCCAAACGAATMGGAAACAATCCTATATAAAAGAATCAAATCATCATCTAAATCTAAAATCTTCGACARCTACACTAATCTTTGATACATCAACAACCTTCAGGKGATGACAAGGCAGTTGAATTCTCCTTTTTTCTGACACCTGGGCATATCTGCAACTCAAAATAGCAAAGCCTTTAACCTTTTCTCATTTGCATCTGCCTCAAAAACTTGAAAGAGAGGATGATCCTTATCTCTCTCAATTATGTCATTCATTAAGAAACTTCCTCGAATGATTTGGAAAGAGCTAACTCTTTATCTTGCCTTCCATACACCATTCTTTTGACATTTATCATCAAGATCGCATGACTTCGAGAAGATTCTGTATTTAATTTAGTGTTGGCTGCAAATCGGTGTGCTTCCCCTGTCCGCAATAAATCTACAAAACTCTGTTGATCTCTTGTTTCAACAACACTTGCACCAGGCACTGATACATCCCCTGACTTTAGATCTTACATAATAACAATGTTGTAATTACTAGGAGTGAGGAGATCCTGTACAGTCTCCATATAAAGCTGCAGATATGAAACTGTTACATAATCATTCTCTGGAGAAATGTCTGCTAGAATGTCTTCCATTGCCCGTACCATAATTTCTTGGTCTGCAGTATATTCATCGAATAGTCGACCAAGAGTAAATGTTTTTTCCCGTATCAGTCTGCCCATATGCCATCACGGTTCCATTGTACCCTTCCAATACGCTCTGAATTTTAAATATTTACAGATCTAAACATACTCTCCTTCGTGTTCTCAGCCTCCTTTATCTGTTCTCAGGCCACCAAAGACTCAATCTTTGACTGCAAAGTTGTTGGGAAGATGGACGCCCTGCGCTCTGTTGTTGATATCCCTACACGTCCTGAATTTAAACATTTTATCAATGCACAAGAAAATGCCATTGCTTCTGCTTTTTGAACAAGGTCTGCAAAATTGCGTCATCTGTGGAAGCAGACCCAGTTGATTCATGATGAATCTCAACCTCAACACCATAGATAGTTACACGATAGACAACTGATACAGAATTGCCATCATTAGAGTAGGTGATGTTGCGAACCTCTCCAGACCATTCTTGAGCATGCAAATTCATAATCCTATTTACAATGTGCCATGGCACATATTTGGTAGTGAATCCCTCGTCGACTCTGATTTTGACCAGCCTATCGGAAACTTGATCTCTGTCTCTCCTCATGGCTTGATGTTATGCTTCTGCGCTAGCTTTGATTTGATTTGTATGTTTTTGTTGCTATGTAGGCTGTATGGAGCTGAAACACGGGAGCAAGAGCTAGCCTTGGAGCCCAAAATTTAATAAGTGGCCTACAATTTGTCGTTGGTCTCAACACCTCGGCACTCATTAGACACTTTGCTCGACAGCTGCAAGCTTTGTTTGACTGATAGTCTTTCATTTGATGTTGATATTGAATCCCAAAGCTTCTCACTCTTTGTCGATAATTCCTCGAGGTATGCATGCATAGGACAGATATGGTCACTATAACAATTGCCGAAGTTTCCTTTGATATTTACAATAGTAGGCGCTTTCACCAGCTTACTTCTTGTAGGGAGTACACCTTAACCATTGAAACCCAAGGCTTTCACCAACTAACTTCAACTTCACAACATACATTCGCTGTTGAAAAGCTTTTTCACAAAATTTTGAATACATTAGCTGTTGAAAAGCTTTTTCACAAAATTTTGAAAAGATCTTTTGAGAATCAATTTATTTCTAAGATAAAATCTTAAATCCTATATTTTGATACTTTAAAAATTTATAAAGAATCCTATTAATGAACACTCTATCACCTATAAAATGAAAAACATTGATTGATTCATTTTGGGAGCTAACAGCATGTTTATTGTTTTTCCTAGCAATATTGTAATATTTATCCTACCAAGAATTAATTAATCTATTTGTTAAAATTGAAAGGCATACTAAATAAGCACTTGTTTAAACAGGTTGAAAGTTTCAATGTAAAGCTATGGTACGGGTCCTAAATATTGTTGACTTATTAGAGGGGAGGTTGAAAAAAAAATTAATCCTTCAAAAAAAAAAAAAGGTTAGTTTTGGTTTTATCAAATATTAGATGGCCTTAGTAATTAGGATACTCTTCATTGGGTTTCAAGTGTGAATCTATATTTAGAGTTAATATTAAGAGTTGATGATCTAAATCATGGTCATGTTTTTTTAATACAAATGTTAGTGATTTGATTAATTAATGATATGGACAAAATAACATAATTAACTATGTTGTTACTAAGATCATGGATGCAAGCCATATGGTTGGAGTGTGACCATTGATTTAACTTTTAACAAATTATAAGGTCATTGCAATTGCATAATTTAATCAACTCTGTACTAAATATGTTATCAAATAAATCTTTAGAGCTTTTCTTGTAGTTGCATATCAAATTAGGATCTTCCTCTAGCCATAGAGGGTGGGCGTTACAGATCTTGCTTAAAAATATGGCTTTCTTATTTGTAGTTCTTTCATTAAAGTCACCTAGAAAAAGAATATTACCTTCATTCTTAGGTACTTGAGATATCATGCTCTAAGCCATTGAAATGAGACAAATTCAACTATTTGTTTTTAATAAATGTTGATTTTATGGGTGTAAAATAATTTACAATCAAGAAAATATTTTTAAGTTTTAATGTCGAATATTTCTAACCATATGTATTGTTTGAAAGGATAATTTCTTGTAAATCCGAACATATGATGTAAGGTCATTCCTTTCAAAATAGACTATTCATCCAAGCTCTCTGTAACAAGACATTTTATTCCATACAGACCATAAAGTAAACCCATCCATATTAGGGACACAAGATTCAGAATATTCCCAAGTTTCCATGAGTAAAATAATGTCATTTTTTTATATCCAACTCAACTTAGGACTCTTCCTCCGTGGAAATCCTCGAGAGTTCGACATGAGGATCTTAAGTTTACTAAATTCCTATTTGAAAATATTTTTTTGACTCTTGCCTCTAATAATTGCTTTAATATTTTTGTTATTTCTTGTTTCTCTTCTTTCCTTGCTTATTTTACCTTTTGTACTTCCTTCCTTGGTTTATCTTTATCTATTGGGACAAGATCCTCATTTATAAATACCTCTATCCCTTTTACACTGAATGTTTTTCTTATCATCCCATATTTGTTGTTAATAGAATTTTCTCAAATTCCTATTGACCATATTTTTATGTTCTATTATTTTGTCTAATATTTATCCTTCTATGAAGCATGATGTTTCAATTTGTAACATCTTGATCAATATTCTTTGACTAATTCCAAAGTTGCCTCTCCTCCCTCCTACTTTAAGCAAAAAATGATGACATTGAAGGTTCTTTTATTATGCTCATGATTTAATCCTATTATTTTATTTATTTCCTCTTTAATAAGTTTGATATCTAACTTACCTTCAAAACTATTTAATATCAAATTATTGTTTATCTTGTCTTCTATCTATTTTATGTTGTCATTCATTCTAAGATTTATTAAATTATTAACCTTCTCCTCAGGTTTTTTTTTTTTCATTCATGAGATCACTTAGTAAAAAAATGTTCAAAACACATACATTCATGGACATATAAAAATTACCCTTAATTTTTAAATTTTCCACATCCTCTTTTTATTGATATAATCTCTTAATGACAAATTGGTTTATAATTACCGATAGTCCCTTATAAATTTTATTTCCATTTTCCATAACAAATTACATCAATAATTAAACAATAACTCGTCCATATAATTTTAGAGGCCCACTACATGCATCATTTACTATTATACCAAAATAGGTATTGGGAAAAATAATACCCCTATGTGCATTCATGTAGCATTTTACTAGACTTCAAGAGAGCCCCTCCACCTCGCTCGATGTTTCATTTCTTCATATATTTTTCCATTACTTGTAATCTATGCTCCATTTCCTACATCTTATTCTCCAAAATCTATTATAATTTTAATGTTTGTTTGATTTGAATTTTTTTCAAACAATAAAATTTGATATCAAGCATAACATTTATGTTTGTTGGAAGTTTAGCTTCTATGTCTTTTCTACATTTTTATTATATATATATTCTACATTTTTATTATATAGAGAGAGATTCCAAATTGATTTTGCTAGTTTTTTTAGTGTATTTTCAAACTTGGGATTCTTTAATATACTTGGTGAAGTGATTGTTGTAAAAAAGAGAAAAGAAAAAGAAAAGTATGATTAGGTAAAAGGAACATTTTTTGAAATGTCATTTAAATCCAATCTTAGATCAACTACTATTAGAAACCTCAAAAGATATCAACTATACATTTATACATTCAATGTATAAAAATAGTAAAAACCTTTTAATTTATTTATTTTAATAAAACCAACATTTTTTATTCACAAAATAGTTTTAGCCATTAGGATAATTCCATTAAAAAATATAAGAATCATTTAAATTCATTAAATTTTAAATTTATTACTAAGTTCCCTTTAAAGAAAATGAGGGGTAAGTGGAGTCATTCTCTACTTTGGCTTTCGATTTCCACCATCATTGAAAAGATAAGACTCGTTTCCCTAGCATAAGTCTAAGAAGCATATTTGGTCTTAGTGAATGGAGGGGATATTTGATCTTATTTTACTGTTTTGTAAAGCATCAGGTTTACAAGTTAACTCTTTGAAGACAACGATGCACCATGAAGGAATGACAGATACAGAGCTGGTACCTTTAAGATCTTTGCTTTTGTATAGTTTCTCGGCCTTACACTTAGGCTTTAAATATCTGGGCTTTCATTTGAAAACAGGACCTCATAGGGTGGCGGATTGGTCGTGGCTTTTAAATAAAATTGAAAAAAAGATTGGAAACTGGTGCTATAAATGGCTTTCACTGGGTGGCAAGTTTGTTTTTCTCAAGTCGGTTCTGGAAATCCAATCCATTTATTGGATGGTTGTAGAATTAATTCCAAAATTTATCATTGCCCAAATTCGTAAAATGTGCTTTAAGTTCTTGTGGAATGGAAATACTACCTCAAGTCACGTCCATTTATGCAGTTGGGAGGTTTTATCCCAGCCAAAATCAACTGGCGGTTGGGGTCTCAAAAACTTAACACATTTCAATACTGCGTTGTTGGAAAATACTCTTTGGCACACGCTCTTCCACAAAGGTATTTGGCATAACATTGTGTTGGATAAATACATAAGACACTCGGATGTGATTAAATGGTTCAGGTCGGCAAATTTCGAGCGCAGTAAAGCTTCAAGGATCTGGAGAAACTTATTAAATTCGGTACATTTGTTAACTCATTGGCATAGCTAATTGTCGGGATCAAGGAAACAATTTTATATTGGCCGAGACTATATCCTGGGATTGCGTGAAAAATCCTTGTTGTCTCAAGATCTTCATGATCATCTAAATAGGAAGGAGATCAAGATGTTGGTCAACGCAAAAAATCTACAGGGAAGAAGTGATCAATCAGATAAATGGTTATGTAGTAATTCTTTGGGTCTAAATGGTATCCTCGCAGAGGAATGGAACAACTATACAAAGGGCCTCTCAATAGTTGGAGTTATCCTTGGTGAATCAAATGATAAAACTATGTGGACATGAGGAGATGCATCAAGTAAAACTACAGTCAAAAATATCTATTTAGCTTTAGTTTCTACTCTAAATTTCCAACATGTGGCGACTTGGAATCAGAAAATCTGGAAGTGGAATATCCAATTAAAGATAAAACTTTTCACTTGGTTGACTATTTCCCGAAAATTTTTAACCTGGGATGGACTTCAAAAAAGAGGATGGGAAGGGCCAAGTTTATGTGTTTTATGTAAAAGGAACGCAAAAAATTTAGAACATTTGCTCATTGATTGCGGTTTTACAAAACATACCTGGACAGTGTTAAAGTACTTGTTGAACTTAAAAAGGACTTGGACAGGTCACAATATTGTTGATTGTTATCGCCAATGGATTAATGACAAGTCACTTTTACCAAAATTAGCAGCCTTAACTTGTTGGGGTCTTTGGCTCGAAAGAAACAAGTGTATCTTTGAAAATGTGGCTCCCTCTGTCCATTCAGTTTTATTTAAGATTTTGGGACTGTGCAGACCTAATAACCCCTCCTTACCTCAATCCTTAAAAAAGGAATCTTTTATCCATTATGAAGAGGGCTCCTCCATTGCTTATTTCGACGGGGCAGCAAGAAGCGACCGATCATCCTGTGGAGCAGGAGGGGTAATTAAGTCTATTGATAAACTTGTTTATAGTTGGCATTTAAATTGTGGTGGAGGAACAAATTCAAAGGAAGAATTAATGGGTATCTAGGCTACCCTTACTTTAGCCAACCATCTTGTTATTCATAGGATTCAAGCCTTTGGAGACTCAAAAGTGATTATAGAATGGCTTAATGACAGGGGTAAATTGGACATCTGTTCCATTGAAGGCTGGAAGAAATGCACCAAAGATTTATACAAAAAATTCCAGGTTCTTAGCTTCCACCATATCTACATGGACTTCAACAAAGAGGTCGACAAGCTCTCCAAATAAGCCCTTCTGGCTCCTGAAGGAAGGATAACTTATTATCAGTGGGAACCTGGAGGAGCGGGACAGACAAAGCATTTGGATATTTACTGAATTTCCTCGCCAAGATAGGGATTTTTGTTTTGTGGTATATTTATGTTTATGATATTGTTGTGATAGATCGTATAGTTTTTATCGAGTATTGATATGTATCTTTTGGGTTATCAAGCTTTTGATGATAATATATTTGGCTATGTAACTATTTTGTAATGGTTTGGATGTCTTGGGATTAGACTTTTGCCTTTTGTCTCTTGATGAAGACAGGGTATCTTTGGATGATAGTATGTAAAAAAAACTATATCATTAATATAATTTTGAGCAAATTTTCACTTGGAAAAAAGTCTAAGAAGCATAAATTATGGTAAACAATAATAGGTCAATTGGTGGCTTCATCGCTTCGCTACTCATGATATTCTACTCATGGTTTCTCTCTTGTAACCTTGAAATCTCATAAGTCGTCCTTCATATAAGTTAGTTGTTTCACCATAAAGTTATAGATAGTCGACTATTCTTTCTTCTACTTAGCAAGTCCTTCGTCACTATTGGTTTTATGGGCCTTACCTTTGTGAACTTCTTTCTTTACATACCTTGTGAGCTAAGTCACCATTGTGTCCACTTCTTCAATCTTGTCCATATAATCTTTATTGAAATTAATTAATCACTCTTAATTATCATAAACTCCTTTTTTACCTTGCAAACCTTATCCATCATATTATCTCAACTTGGAGATCCTTTTCTCTTTATGAATTTTTAAAATATTTGTATAATTCTTTAACTACTCAATACATTTTTAAGAGGATGGAGTTTTGATCACACTTCTTAAATTCCATATTCATATATGTTTGTTGCCTGGGATACAATCCAATTGATTTGTTATTCTTCAAAGTGCCAAGGTGGAATTTTGGTTACTCCTCAAAGTGCCAAGGTGGAATTTTGGGGAATGTTATGATTTTTTTATATAAGTCCATTATAAAAAACAATTACCATTGTAGTGGTCATGTCCCTGCCTAGAAAAGCTTTGTGCGTGTGGGATGATGAAAACTTATACTCTTGTAAAATGAAGTGAATTTTTCTACACGATTACTTCTTGAGATTTATCTTGATTTTTTTTAAGCCTACAAAGCTCAGCGCTTAAATGCCCAATGTCTTGGACTGTTTGTGTAAAGGTTTCTAAATGCTTTTAGAGGAGGGAAACAATATGAAAATTCTGCAGAGGTGGTCTACATGAATTTTGCTAACTTCTTCTTCACTCGTGTTCGTTTTGGTTTCCTATTCCATTTTTTTTTTTCTATAAAATGGATGCGAATATATCTGGAAATTAACCTTTCAATTTCAATGGGTGGATTCCATTATTATTTTTCTTGCGTTTTTCATAGAGAGAATGGACTACTTCAATTTGCAACAGATTCTGATAAAAAAACATGTGGAGTCCTCTAAGAGAGAAATGAATACAAACGGTAAATAATTGTGGTAATTATAATATCTAATAAATTCTAGCTAAACTACCAATTAAACTTAAAAAAATATCAGTTTGAGTTCTATAGGATCGTGTAGTCATCGAACTGTCGGAATAAATGCATCTGCTACTTACGGTGTAAAGAAAATCATTCAGCTTTAGTTCATAAATAAATTACAAAGTGGAAACTACCAAGTTGGTACCAGAACATATCTGATATATTGTAATTTTTTATTTTGAAATGATTTTCTATTTGGTATTTTGGATTGTTGTTCCCGAAAAAATGCTTTTTTAAAATCCTCATTACAGTTCCCTTTAATATCTTCAGTTTTTTTATGATTTAATAATGATAAAGATTTTGTTCGTAAAAGTAGAGTCAATTACAAAATGGCACTGATAGCTGCCAAAGTTGTTGCCAAAGCATAGAAGGGCAGGGCAGGGCATATTGTAATTTTTATTTTGAGAAATACATTTCTGATTGAAATTTTGGATCGTTGTTATTGCACAGACATCATAGCTTTTTAGATGTCACTACAGTTTTTTTTAATATGTTCACCATCTTTGTATGATCAAAGTGGAATGTTTTTTTTTATAATAACAAATATGATAATATAATACTGAAGTATTTTATGTTTTGTAGATATTTACATCAAAAGGCGTACATCTATTGACAATGGGCACATTTAATAGGTTTTTAGTTCTTAATACGTTTTCTATGGACAAGATTAAATATGTCTAGAATATTCTTAGTCGTCACAATAAATGAATGGCTCTAATTTCATCCATTAACTTTCGAGCTGTTATAAAGACATCAATTTATATGTTTATTTTTTTACATTTACCTAATCTTGTTTAAAAATTACGATGTTCACTAACTTATTGCCACATCTACCTGTTTAAAAAATATTAAGGTATTAAGGTGGCCGCGTTTCAAATCACCAGCATTCCCCAGTTAGAAGTTTAACAGCCAAACCGCCTTTAGGCGTTCACCAGCAGCGAGTTAGCAGCTGTGCTAGTATTAAAACTTTGAACTATGAGAATATAAGGTATAAAAAGACCACTCATGAATACAATGCCGAAGTTGATGAAGAAAATCATAAAAGAATGCATAGTTAGAACTTTTCAAAAGACTATTCAAATAATAAAAACCAAATGGACATATGGTGTTACAAATTAATGTTGAAATGCTATATTTAGGAAATTGTTAGAAGAGATTTTTATTGTAAGTTAGAATAGTGTTTGGGTGGTTTTCAGATCCACATATTCAAAACATTGTTAGAGACTATCCTAGCTTATATAATTGTAAGCAATTTATCAAATTGAGATATAGATTGTGTGAGCCTAAATCAATTGTGACCTTGTGTCATCACTGTTATTGTTATTGAGATTGATATTTCTTAGTTTTTAATTTGGTATCAGAGTAGAGTGAGGTTGTTGTTGCCTATGGCTGGAGCTGTGCCGTCCCAACATCATAGTTGTTGATCTGCGCAAGGGCTTGTTTCAATTCAAGTGGAGATCCCTGCACCAGAGGTCCGATTGCAGGAGTTGTCCACTGGTGTGAGTGTATCAGCAAACAGAGTCGTCCGTTTGTTAGAGAGTCGTTGCCAGTTGTGAGCTCGTGCAATCTTTGTGGATGAGCGCCTGCGTGCAATTGCTATTGCTGCATAGGGG
>SNQJ01S0049899.1:8275-55195 GCA_010110895.2 Picea sitchensis | reverse complement strand
CTCAATAGGAGGATGCCCCCTCAAAGAGGCAAGTGAACAGGAGAGGATCCCTTCCATAATAGGATCCATTGTATAGTGTTTCCCTACCTCAAGGGTTTGATAGTAATAAAGAAGAACAATATAGAAAAGTTCTTAACAGCACCTCTTTACCATGCTCCAAGTGCACCTTTCCTGGACTTCTTATCTCAACCTTTTGATCTCTTTTATGGAAGTGAATGGGTTAAATGGAGGAAGAAGGGGGCGATGAGGGAATGCTAAGGCAATTTCTCACAAAAGGAAGCAATATCTTGGGCAAGGGGGGGGGGAGTGAAATCAGGAAGAGTTTCATTGTTCTTATTCTTAGCTTTGAAATGAGACCCCAACACCTCCTTTTATATGCCAAAATAATGGTTATTCGGTTGGGTGACAGACTATAGCAAGTGGATTATTGGGAAACCTCCAATAGCCTGTGAATTTCAACAAATTCCTTGCAAATTTTTATTTTTTACAACTTTTGCAAGCATACACGGGTTGGAATGGTGCAAAATGTGTATGTACGCGAGTTGTAGTGGTGGATCAAGCGTATGTACGCATGATGTAATGGTGCAAGGCACAAGCATCTTTTAAAAAATGGTTTTTTAAGAAGAGATTCTCAGCAGTGCTTTGGAAAAATATGCAAGTAAGAGGGCCAAGGCCATGTATGCAAAAGCAGGCCATTTTAGCGATATAATACTATCATTAAAATATTTAGGAAGAATAATATTCCTCTTTATCTTTTAATGTAGCAATATCATTCTCTGTGTTAATAAAAGGTAGTGAATTGCAAAATTAGGGGGTTTTTTTGTACAAGGTAGAGTTGGCAGGGAGAAGTAACAGAGAAGAATTAGGAATTGTATTTTTGTATTCATAAATGATATTAAGATCACTACCAGTAGTCATAGGGATCACTACAATAAATGTGTCATCATGGTCAACCATAGCTCTATACCAGTTGTTAGAAAATAAAAATGCAGATAAAAATAAAAGAACATAGCAACATGCACACATAAACCACGTGATATTTATCCTAGAAAATACAACCTCCTTCAAATTTGAATCTTTCACCCATTGAAGTTTAACCTAACAGTGATTTTGGAATTTATCCTTTATTGTTTCTCTTATTTCCTTAGTATACCCATTTTCCTTCTTTCCTATGCCCAATCCAGGATAAGCATGTATAACACAGTCTTACAGGCATATGCTCAACCTCCTTCAACTTTGAATATTTGACCAAGTCAAGTGTAACCTAACAATGATTTTGGAATTTATCCTTTATTATTTATCTTATATTCCTTATTATACCCATTTTCGTGCTTTCCTATACCCATTTCTTCGTTTTGATCAATTCCACCTTTATTCTAATTAGATGTCTCTTATCTTTAGTGTTTCAATAATTTTCTCTTCTTTCAAAATCCTTAGGTTTTCATTTCTAAATTTGTAGAATTTGGTTTTGGTGAATTTTAGAATAATTAAAAACCCTCTTAAAAATTTGCAAGGGTGTTTGTTTTTCCAAATGCATGATTATGTTGTTTTGGTAACCAATCCATGCCCACAATTTTGATATCTTTTAAAAATATTTCACAATAAATATGCAAATATAACATACTCTTTTATACACTAATCAAACCAATGTTTTTTATTTAAACTATGAAGAAATTTAGGATAAAATTTTCCATGAACATATAATAGGTTTTCTCTCAATATTTTCGTCAAATCAATGATTATGCATCACAATTTTTTGGGAATATTCCCTACATATGGGTGATTAGTTAATAAAAACTACTATTGGGAAAACATGAATTTTCAATTGAAAATGGGTGTAAATTTGTGTAGCAAAAAATGTTTTAAATAACGTATTTTTTTTCACTTATTTCAACATGTAGGTGAAGTCAATGATGATGATGATGATGATAGTGATGATGATGATTAATGTCCCATAAAAGGCCTAGGTGGTATAGGATTTTAAGAGGATAAGTGATTACTAATGATTATGCATTACAATTTTTTGTGAATATTCCCTACATGTGGGTGATTAGTGTGTAGAATGTTTTCCATATATTTCCAAAAATATTTTTCAATACCATTTCTTTTTGTTGTAAATTTGGTTTTTCTATAAATATTATTTATATAAATTTTTTTTTAGTAAATACAAGAATACATATATGTCACTAATATAATGGCATTGCCAAATTTTAAAATTAATAACTATAAAAATGATTTGATAAGTGATGATTTATGTGGTTTGAAAAAACAATTTGACTCAAACCCAAGTGCTTATAACAATGCTATGCACTCCAAAGTATAACAATAAAGTATAATAATTTAAATATAAAAGTATAACAATAAATTATATGACAATTTAAATATAAAAATATATATATACATAAAGTAGACATCATTTCCTCTCAAGTCAACATGAATTAATTAAAAAAATCAATTCTCAAGTCAACATGAATTAATTAAAAAAAATCAATTCTCAATAATTGAATTACCATCCGTGTCCTCACCCAATTTGAAAAATAAACAAAAGCTACTAACGTTTACGTGAAGTGACTAACACTATACAACATTCACATACATTGTATCTCATTAAACAAAAGCTAGTGCATGCTTACATGATAGTTGAATGGAATATATGCATTTCGAAATACCTTGTAATGATCGAAAAAGATAAGAATTGCACAGGCTAAAATGTAAGAGGCTGTAATCTCTAAATGGTGGCAAAAGTCAGAAGGAAACCTTAGTTTTATATACATAAATTACTTGAATATTATTACTTTTTCCCTGTGGATGCTTGCCAGATGCTTGTCAAAGTTAAGAAAAGGAAACGTGGATGTTTTAAGATATATAAAAATTACTTAATGGGTTTGTATTGGACAATTTATGTGTTTCTCTGTGAATGGTTGCAGAAGTTTAAAAATGAAACATTAATCCATGAAAGTTGACTTCTGAGATATAAAAAATTACTTGGTGACTTTCTATTGTTGATAATTTATCAACGACCGCCCTTTTGTTTCCGATGCTACCCGTCCATGGTCGTATGTAAAATGGCCTTTGCAGGGTAGTGAAGCTTCCAGGAGAGGGAACATTCATTAGTGGTGTGGTTTGGGTTCAAGCAAAATCATTAATAATGCTATGGCGGTGAGGATACACATATTATTAATTGGAAAGAAAATTCTGCGGCAAATACTAATGCTATACAGTTCAAAAACGACATTGGAGCAAGAATGACAACGAAATTTCACTCATATCTTGATAGACACGCCATCGTTGAAAACCGACCAAATTTTTTTGACGCACATCCCCAAAATACTATTCCAGCGATTTTTCTATTTAAATTGACATTCTAGCATGGCTATTGACCAAATTGAACTTTGAAAAAGCTTTGGAGATGGCGAATCAGCTTAGACTTGTTGCAATTCTCATACTCGCGTTGCTGGTTATTGTTGCACTGCTTCAGTTCATAATGTCCCCTGCTCATTCTAAGAGCTCAATGACCGTTACCAGTAAAGGTAAACGTTTCCATTCTTGTAGTCAAACGGTATTAGCTTATTAGCATACATTTATTTCAATTTTAGTTTTATGAAGTATAAGAAATTAGGTTTCACTTGTTTTAGTTAAACAGTATTAGTTTATTATCATACATTTATTTCAATTTTAGTTTTATTAAGTAATAGCTTTATTAGTATATAGTTTTTGGTAAACAGTCTGTGTTTTTTTTAAGATGTTAATTTAGAGGAATTTAGAAGAGGTATGGTATGTACAGTTATATAAGAGGTTAATTTAAAAGAGATAAGGTATGTACACTTTTTATAGACTTTAACACCAAATAATTGGAGGAGGAGATTTCTCATCCCACAATTAAGAGGTTGTAGGATTATTCAGAGAAACTTTTATCCTATAAATAAGAAAATTTCATATACCAAACCCACAATTAAGAGTTGATAGTATTATTGAGGAAAACTCTTATCTCATAAACAAGAAAATCTCATATACTAACATGATATTTGGCTTAACCATAAATTAAACTTAGATTATTATTATAAAAAATTGAAATATAATTTTTTTTAAAATTATAATTCTAGTATTAAAAGCATGTATATTCCTTTTCTTATTTTTCATGTTATAAATGTTATTTTGTTTTTACTTTTATTTGATGTTATAAATGTTATTTTGTTTTGCCTTTTATTATATAAAAGGCTAATTGAATAGCTAATTTTTATTTTCCCAAAATATCATATTTAGTTAGTTATTCAATGTCAAGAAATCAGTATAACTAATTCAAGGTCAAGAAATCAGTTATAAGTATAACTATTTTTTATGTATTTACAAGGAATAAGTTATAAGTATACTTATTCAAGGTCAAGAAATCAGTTATAAGTATACCCAATTCAAGGTTAAGTATAACTGATTTTTATGTATTTACCAGGAATAAGTTATAAGTATAAAAACTTTTTGTGAATCTATTTTTTTAAGGTGAAAAAATGAGTGTATTTTTAAGGTGGCAAAAACGTTTTCCTTATCTATTGAGATTTGAACTATTTATACTAAAATCAAAATGTTAAACAACAAAATTTCATAATCAAAATTGCCACAAAACTTGTAAAAAAATATAAAAAAATGGATTGAATTTTTCTGCTTACCAACTCTGTTTTACACACATCTACATGTATAAAATTCACTTCATTTTCGTCGATGTAATCAACAATTTACACATTGTATCGATTTAAGACGTTCTGATAATGTTTCTGCATCAGCAATATATGTGATGTTTTTTAAATTTGCAATGGTAATTTGCAATGGTGAAGACATTGATAAATTGATCTCCAATTAATTAACACATTGTATGAGACGTTCTGATAATGTTTCTGCATCATCAATATCTGTGATGTTTTTGAAATTTGCAATGGTGAAGAAATTGATATATTGATCTCCAATTAATTAGAAACAGGAATCAGAGGACGGGGAATTGTAGCAGGAAAAGATTACCGTGAAAAAAATGATCAAGCTGCTGCTACATACTTGAACATGCTGGAACAAACTCTGCCCAAGGTATTTCCTGAACAGAATCAATGAATTATTCTTGTTCTGTTTCTGATTCTCAGTTCTTAATTCGTCTCATCGAGCTAACTTATTACTTATTACTGAACAATTTCAGGATAGCCGTTATGAACGACGTGGTTATGTGAGCCAACTTGAAAGAGAAAATGGAGGATCCAGAATATTACCGTTGAGAGAAAGAGAGATAGAACGCGAAATATACGAGTCCAAACGACAGATTCCTGGGGGACCAGATCCTCACCATCACCACTCCAAACGAGTGATTCCTGGGGGACCAGATCCTCACCATCACCACTCCAAACGAGAGATTCCTGGGGGACCAGATCCTCACCATCACCACTCCAAACGAGAGATTCCTGGGGGACCAGATCCTCACCATCACCGCTCCAAACGAGAGATTCCTGGGGGACCAGATCCTCACCATCACCACTGCAAAAGGAAAGTTAAGAAGAAATGTGGGTATTAATAGAATAAATCAATGCAAGCATGGGACTTCGGGAAGTGGTAGGAGGTCATTTCAGTCTGAGAAATGATTTTGATCTTTCGACGTGAAAGATATTTGGATTACTCAGTTCAACTAGCTTGCTCTTGTCTACGTACTATATTATAGCTATAACCATAAATAATACACGCAGTGTGTACTTTTCTTAAGACCCGTGTTTGGTTTGAAAAAAATTATGCAGAATCCCAGTTTTAAAAATCCTTGGACAATTTCAAATTTTCCCATGACAACTTTACAGTGATCCATATTTCTAACATCGAAAATGCTGGCTGCAAAACAGCTTAATCCCTGATTTTAACACACAGATATTAAGGAAATAATCGATCCCGTGACTAGTTCCTCACCTGCCTGCGTCTTTTGGCAGTCTGCCCAAATGAATGCCACCATATCTATCTCTCTCTATATAATGTAAAACAATATCTATCTCTCTGTATATAATGTAGACAGGACGAAACCATGAAAACCTCGTCAATCAAGCTTAACGAAAATTTGAAATATAAACGATGAACAAAGTTTTCAAATTTAAACGCACACACGCGCTTACAGCATCTTACTCCCTTCCGTGGCAAATGATGGTTAGAGCAGATCATGAAAACTCAAAGTGTTCTTAAGCACTTATATTTATGCCCATGCCGAAAGGGGTACACCTATTGACAATGGGTACAATTAATGATTTTTTAATCTTAAATTCTAATCTGATGGTTAAGCATTGAAGATGCTGGCATATTCTTAATCGTCCTTCAAAATCAATGGGTCAGATTTATTGTTCATAACTTCCTTGCACTTATGAAAGCATCCGTTAACATATTTACTTTTTTACATTTACCTAATCACATTATAAATTTACTGTAAAAATACATAATTGCCACTTTCAAATGATTAAAGAAAATTAAAATATATACAAGCCACGTTTATATCATTCAACAGTTGTTCTGTATTCATTCAACAGCCCTTTTGGTTGATTTTTTTTAACTTAACTCGAAATTTTTACTAGGGTGAAGAGTTTTTACTGTACGGAAAGTGTTATCAGTAACCCATACCTTTTGGCGTTCTCCAGCCGCGAGTCGGCTGTGCTAGTTATTGTAACATTCTATATCCAGAGCTTGAATTTAAAATTTAAAATATGAACAAAGTTTTCCAAATTAAATGCGCAGACGAAAATTATTTCAGCGCTTACAACATCTTACTCTCTTCCGTGGGAAATGATTGTTAGAGCAGATCATGACAACTCGAAGTGTTCTCTCGCATCTATATCAAGAGAGCTTGAATTTGAAATTGAAAATATGAACAAAGTTTTCCAATTTAAATGCACAGATGAAAATCATTTCCGAGCTTACAGTATTTTACTTTCTTCCGTGGGAAATGATGTTTATAGCAGATCATGACAACTCAAAGTGTGCTTTCGTTAACTTGTATTTCTGATAACATTCTATATGAAGAACTTGAATTTAAAGTGATTGTTTTTCACATGATGGTGATAATATAAGATTATTTAATCATATTTCTTTGTCAATAGGATACCCAAAAGCTTTATAGAGTCTTTGTGCTTTATAGAGTCTTTGTTAGTGGGACAAGAAACAGTTTCTATAAACATATATTCTCAAAACCTTAACCCCACTAAATATAAATATATAGGTAATGACAGGCTTGAACATGGACTGCACCAGTAATGTCACCTGCAACATGCTCGTATATTGCCTCGAATTACTACTATATATGTTGCTAGATACAAACTTTAAGATAAACATATGCTGCAATGAATGAGATCTTTACTCCTATATATCATTGTTTAAATTATTACCTCGTATTTGTGTTATGTGTAATCATATTTATCATCGTTAGGATTATTGGTCATTATTGAGTAGAGTTCTTCTCTAAGTAAAACCTTCTCTAAGTAAGGAGTCTATTTCCAAGGTTGTTAGATCTACTTGGGTATGAGAGATTCTTTGTATTTATATGTGTACTATTACATAGATTTAATAGAGGGATCAACACAATTTTTTATGTGTGAAATAATGTCTTCTCTCGTTTCCTTACATGGTACTCGTTTAGTGAACTCGACTAGACCCCTCAAGTATATTACCGTAGGAGAGTAGAGTAGATTGTTTGTTGTGGGGTGATTGTTAGAACCAATGCTTGTATGTCGTTGCATGTGAGAGAAACTACTTGTCAATGTGTTGGAGATGATAAAAAAGACCCTGCCAAGTGTAGGATTTGTCTGCCAAGAAAAATATGTTCTTGGTGTTGTCCAATTGCGCTCAAGAGCGTGTGTTCAGTAACCTTATTTGGAACATCATGCCAAAATGGGGGCATTTGCTACATGTGGTTGTTCTCGAGCTGATCCGAAAGGTTGTTAGTGGAACTGTAAGGCCTGGGTGCCAAGATCAGGTGTGCACCACCTCCATAACGGACCGAAACAAAGGAAATCAGGGAGGTAGGATCCTCAGTGCAATTGAAGAGATAAGTCTTCATATATATAAGGAGACTTGGGGTTCCTTGGCGCGTGTGACATGCCAAGGGGAAACTCCACCCAAGAGACTTACGGCACAAGTTGAGTCAGGTTAAGTATATGGGCAGAACACTAGGCACATCACCAAACAGAAAATTGGAGGGTGCACTTAGGAGAGTAGACCTGACTCACCTAAGGGACGCACGCACCTAGACGACGATTCGGTTGGACGGACGGTGGTATCAGTAGAAGGATTCAGTGGACGTGACCAAGGCATTGTGCAACACAAATAAACTAAAGGATGATTGTACAAAGAGTTGTGGGTAATAATTGATGCGCCCAATGAATGAATCCGCCAAATGTTGTAGACTCGGTACACTTTTATCTTTATAATAAAAATTGGGTATTAGGATGGTTTGGCTGCCCACCTTGCATATTCTTTTTAACCATGTATGTATGGATGTATCCTATTACTTGTTGGTTGTTCTAAGTGTATATGTAAACATAAATTGTTAAGTGATAAATGAATCTAAGAGTTAGGCGTAATCCAGGCCAAGTAAATCGGTGTGGTCTTGTCACTAAGTTGAAAAGTTGCAATGTCGCTCATCATTGGGAATGATGGATATTTCTTCCATTTTACCGAGTTCTCAAATGGTGTCATAGGTGGTATTAGAGCTTGTTCATTATAGATTTTGATGAAGGGTTAGTGAGATATTCACCACTATCTAAATGGTCAGTGAGTTTGTCCACAACAGTGGTGAAGAGAAGAAAATGAATATTTTTGCATAGTCACAGCAAAGGATGAAGTGAGATGTGTCTTGGTAAAGATATGATTGCGGGATGTGAAGACAAAAGTCTAGGGAGACCTGGTCAGACAAGGTTTCTGCAGGGTTGGATAGGCTAAGGGGATTCCTTATAGGCAAGTTACAAAATGAAGCTTGCAAATTTCAATGAAGTGTAGGAAACGAAACTTGAGTGAAGTAATCAAGCTAGTTCTGGACACACCTTACACAAATCGTGAAGGTTCTTAGAATTTCGGGTATGGCCGGTTCACATGCAAATGAAAACAACACTGGGGGAGAGCCTAAGACACTCAAATGAAGTATCGTCTCCTTTCCTTAGAAAAAATGATGGAACAACTAACGAATGTGATGTGTTTGCATGGTTAAAAGGTCGCACAATTAGAGGTTGAAATGGGAAAACTTATGCATGGGTTTAACGAAGTTGTTCAGGAGTGCCAAGAGATAGTGAATCTATTCACTAGTACTCTCACCAATGAATTCCAAGACAGACTCAAAGAAATGGAGGATGTTGTGGCTTCGGCCAATCAAAAAGTGAAAGATCAAGAGGACACAATCACATTGCTATAACGAGTCGGCAGTGGGATGAGCTCATTCATTGTGCAGATCCAAATCAAGATGAAAGAACCAAAACCATATGATGGGACTTGCAATGCTAAGTGGATGGGAAATTTCTATTGGGATATGGAGCAGTAATTGGAGCTCTCGAAGAAGCTAAGGTAAATGTTGTTGCTATATTCTTGACAGGGACTATGATACTTTGGTGGAGGAACCAAGTGGAATACTAAGTAACTGGGAGGACCACCAAAAAGATCAAAAACTGGGCAGAGATGAAGGTGGCCTTCAAGGCATAGTTTGGTTCAGGAAACTAAGCTCGGATCGCTAGAAACCAGTTGTTGGATCTCAAGCACACTGGTAAGATCCAGACCTATATCAAGGAATTCACAGGCCTAATGTTGGAGATCAAATCCATGTTAGATGAGGATATAATTTTCCACTTCATTAATGGTCTACCAACTTGGGCGCAGAGTGAGCTATGATGCCAAAATGTGCAAACCCTTGCAACAATGATCATCGCAGTAGACAAGTTGTTAGACTTCAAGGTTGAAGCCAGAGTAGGTTTGAATAACAATGATGGCTAATGTGGGAAGTAGAGAAAGAAGACAAAGGACAAGGGGAAGTCAAAGGAATCCAAAGGCAATAGAGACAATTCAAAGTAGGAAGATTCTTAAAAGGACAACAAGCCAATTTCTTGTTGGATTTGTGCAAAGGATCATTACGTTGAGAACTGTCCATTGAAGAAAAAAATAAACACTTAGGAGAAAGTGGATAGCCCATTCGTGGGTGTGTTGCAGGTTTTGGGTGTTGTGCAAAGGCAAAACCAATGGAAAATCAAGACCCTGACATGACAAGACTTAGCTATGTTCAAGCAGAGATCAATGGGAAAATGTCTTTGGCTATGGTGGATAGTGGTGCTCTCACAACTTCATGAGAGAAGATGTTGCACAAAGTCTCAAATTGCAATTTGAGCAGTTTTTCACTTCTTTTTAACTAGTAAACTTAGGTGAACACAATATTTTTGGAACAACCAATAATGTTCCTATGAAACTTGGGAATTGGACCAAGAGGGTGAGTTTCACCTTTGTTCTATTAGATTATTAAAAAGTAGTGTTGGGTGAAGATTTCATGTAGACCGAGAGGGAAATTCCCATTCCATGTCTAGTGCCTACAGTGAAGGGGAACAAGGGGATGAAGATGTTTTCCTTGTGCTTGGTTGACAGCTATTACCCTTGCTTAGACATCAATGGACAAGGTGAAGAGGTGGTTGAGCCAAATAACTCATACGATCCGGAAGTGTTGGAAGACTTAGAATGGCACATCAACAAGATAAAAGATATATTGGTTGATGTCACTCATGGAATGGAGAAGTTTGTTGACTTTTATGAAGCAAATATTTTGAAGGAACTAATGGAGATGGAGGAAACGAAAAATAAATAGCTTGGGGAACATAAAGTTGAATCGTTCCCTACACAAGTGTGTGATGTGGAAGAAAAAATGCCTTGGTACAAACATGCCAAAGAGGAGTTTGTAATGATCGTGGGAACAATTTGAGTAGTTAATGGCTCTACGATCCAAAACTTGAACACCTAGTGGAGGAGGGTGATGGCAGAATAAGTTCCAACATTCCATTGTTGATGTACTTGATGAAGAAGTATGGTGACACTTCGAAGGTTTTGACAAATCAAGACAAGGATGGAAGTGGTGTCTCATTGGGTCGCCCCCTTTCATTCCAAAATGAAAACGTGATAATGTTGGTTCGTTGTCACGAAGATGATAGGAATCCAACTAACCAGTGCCTTAAAGATGGGAACAACAGTGACTTAGGAGGATGTGATGGTTGAGGAGTTACGAAGATAAATCGATGGTTTTGGTGTTGAAGTGTGTTCTTGTGGACTTGGTACAATGGTTGGACTAGCTACCTGACTAGATAAGACATAAGGGGATCCAACGCACATTGACAATATAGGCAACTGGAGTAAGGATGTAGCAGCGAGATGTGAAGTAGAATGGGTCATGATGGATGTAGATGATAACTAAAACAATTGAAGTAATTTTGAGGGTTTATGGGACATACACAACTTGGAGTGGGGGAGGATGTAAGTCTTGGGGAACCAAGTCCAAGCACGTGCACCTCCACCATAAACCGAAATGAAGAAAACCAAGAAGGAGGGATTCTCAATGCAATTGAATATATGAAGTATTCATATATGGGGACATTTGGGGTTCGTGACTCTACCCAAGATGACTTATGACAAAATTAAGGCTAGTTGGATTGATGAAGAATGTGGGAAGAAGACCAGGTGCATCACCAAATGGAAAATTGGCTAAGTCACAATCAGGGCATGCTTAGGAGAGTCATCCTCACTCACCTAAGGGACACGATGATGAGTGAGATGGAAAGACAGTGATGTCCTTTGAAGGATTCAATGGATGTGGCCAAGGAATCGTGCAACACAAGTAAACCAAGGGATGGTTGAGTGAATATTTGTGGGAAATAATTGGCACACCCAATGAACGAACGATTCATCCAAAGAAAGGAGGGTATGCTTAGGTGAGTTGGCCTGACTCACCTAAGGGATTCACACTCCTAACAATGGTTGACCAGATCATTATATGGACAAATCATGATGAAACGAAGGTCGTCTCACCCTAAGGAAAGGATACATGCCAATTCATGAGTTGGGTGCCTATCCATTCCCAAGGGTGAGACAAAAATTAAATCATCCAATAATCAACAAAGTAACCAAGTGTGGTAACGATTTGATGATTATATTTCAACAACCAAGAGATAGGTTGCAGGGACTAAGGAGGGGAAGCATGTATAATATAAATGAAGCATGAAGGAGAAGTGGTTCATTTAAGCTTTTTGAATGTGCTAACAAAGGGTTTCACAAGGTGACATGATGAAGGTCTACTTGAACGGAATATCCCTGTAAAAAAAAATCCGATGTGGCACAAGTTGCAGACTCGGGACATTATTGTATTTGTAATAAAAATTGGGTATTAGGACGGTTTGACATCCCACCTTGCATATTTGTTTTAACTATGAATGGATGCATTCTATTACTTGTTGGATTTTCTAAGTATAGATGTAAACATAAACTACTAAATGATAAACAAATCTAAGAGTTAGGTAGGGTCTAGGCCAATTAAACTGGTGTGGTCTTACCACCAAGTTGAAAAATTGTAGTGACGCACATCGTTGAGAACGGTGGATGTTTTTTCCATCCACCCAAGTTCTCCAATGGTGTGATAGGAACCCCACAGAGAAGGGGAAATACATCAAGATCGTCGTTTGATTGCTAAATTCATCTTTAATCATGGTCATGTATGAGTGTGTGACAACACTAGTGAGTCTTTCTTGGCCCCAATAGAAATATGGGATACAATGACTACTTATTTCCAGATGAACAACAACAATGTGAAGCTCATTATGTTGGATTAGTTCCAAGATCTCAAGGGAATCATGGTCCACCTAGAAGACAAAATCAATAGCTTAGGTGTCGCTCGAATGTGGAGTAACAATAGCTTCTCTGATGGTGGAAACACCACACTAGAGGACAAATTTTGTAGTAGTTGGGAAGTGGAATCCAATTGATTGAAGAGATATGGTGATAGGTCCATCTAGTTCTTCTAATTGTGTGAAGCATTCATTGTCGCATCCTTAGCTAGATGTGAGCAAGGCAGCCATCAAGGGAAGCTCCAAGGATAACACTGCCACCATTTTCCTCCCTAATCAAATCATTGATAAAAGTAGTATATTTATCAAGGCATGGGGAACCATTAATGGGGTATGGGGAAAGTGTTGTTTGTTACAGAAATAAAATGATTGAACTAAATCAAAACTTTCCCTTTCTACGTAGTCATCTTCACTTTGTGAAATTTGAGACCAACAAATTGAATAAATGCTTATGTTTAATCTCATCATGGGTTGGGATAATCATGATCTTGAAAACATGGAGTGATGGGTTGAGAGAATTTGCAGGAAGAAGCGATTTCTCAGTCACTGGATCTATTGTTGATACAATTTTGTGTGCCCGAAAATGATGCAGGGAGGTAGGTGGAGGAGTAGATTAAGTGTTTAGCTAAGTAGTCGCAAGTGGTTCCTTATCTCCTTCATAATATGGCACATTATTTGGTTGGGAGTGGATGAATATATACCTTTAGCATGAAAGGAATGGTGCACAATAATACCAATAGATAACTTGGAGAAGTAAGTGGGTTCACCTTATCTTGGAGATATGATAATTGCATCCTTATGATTGGACAGATGGGTCAAACTAATCACTTGACTTAGTTCAAACATGAGAGATGATATTAGAGCACAAGTATAATTAGATTGAGTGAAAAATGTGAGTAATTAATGTAATCGCATATAGATGGTATGTTCATGTGTGCCCCTATTAAAAACAATGGAAATGAGATGAGAGTAATCTTAGTGGGATTATATTTTGGGCATATAATTGGTATTAATGGGTAGTTAAAAGGAAGCACCCTCTTTATCATTATACTTGGGATTTATTTACAAGAGACTTGGAAGTACAATATGGGAAAGTGTCGGAACAACATTACTTCATTCAATTGACAAGAATCAAGAACTTAGGTGATATTGAATATTATTATTCAGAATTAAAGGCATTGGTCATAAGGGTGGATGTGATAAGTGATGAACATATGTTGGAAGCTTACATGGGTGGATTAAAACAAGACACTAAACATGAGATTTTCTTAAGACATCCTAAAAACATTATAGAATTTATGCAATGGGTTTGTCATATTCGTTGGGTTTGTCATATTCAATCCAAAAATAAGGCTACACACAAGTTTACCATTGGAGCATACACTAGAAGCAAATATCATTTTGAGGTTCATAATACAAGTGTACCTCAACTAAAAACTTGGTTGAAACCTCAAAAAAAGGATGAAGGAAGAGCACAAGAATTAGGTTTCAATTGTGATAGTAAGTACAGTAAGGGGCATAAATGTGGTGAGAAGAAATTATTCTACATAGTCTGTGAAGAGGAAGAAGATCAGGAATTGGAACCACCACAAGATATAGATATAGAAGAGACTACTCCAACAATATATTTCCATGAATTAGCCAAAAATCAGTACTCCATAAACCCTCAAAGTACAAGGTGTTGGATAGGAAGTTTGAAGAATGAAGAATGAGGGCATGCACAAAAGTAAGAAGGACAACAGTTAGGCATGTAAAAGTATATAGATGTGCAAAAGAAGGAAGAACATCAATCCGGAATGTAAAAGCAGCATGCAAGTGCAAAGGTGGGAAAATAACGCTCGAGAAATGAATTGTCATGAGTTGTAACCATGAGTTGTCATAGGGTTTTTGGATAAGAGAATAGGGTTTTGAGCCATCAATTCTATGTATAAATATGTAATGGGTCGAGAAGAATAGGTAGTTTTTGTTGTTGTTTTTGAGAGAATAGACCGAGAGTGAGAGAGAGCTTATGTCTGAAGGGTTAGGGAGATTTGTTTAGGGAGAGTCTTGCACTGCAAAGGAGCTAGGCAGGATGGAGAAATATATCATGACATATCTATTGTAAGCGTAGTGTGCAATCCTGAGATGAGTTGCATGAACAATAATAAAGAAGCCAGTCGTTGTGGCCATAGCCCAAGAATTGGGTAAACTGCATTAAATTATGTGTCTGGATGTCTTTTTATGTGATTATTCATGGATGTTCTACTTATTCATAGCTAGATCTATATATGTTGATTAGATGATTGATGTGTAGGAATGATGAATGTTACAATGAATATTTTATGTTACAATATGCATTATAATGGTGTTGTATAATTTAATTTACCAATTAACTAAGGGAAGAGAGACACAAGATATTGTGCAAAGGGTAGATAAGTAGGAATGAATATGACGATCACCTCCCATCCCCTCGTACCTATAAAAAATTGGTTCCTGCAGCCCCAACAGATGTCACTGGTGAGACTTCAATTGTATGTCGGTGATGTCGAAAGGGTCGGTGTCTACATGGTTTGTTGGTAGAATAAATTGAACCTAGGGTCTTACAACCGCACGCCAACAAATGGTTTCATTGTCGAGACCCAAAATCTGTAATTGAGGGAATGTTTTAGCGGAAGAATAAGAAAGAGATCACTGAATTTCTAGAAAGGAAGGAACAAGAATTTTCTCAGAAAGAGAATAGAAACCCTCAAATGAGTGACGAGCAATGGATGCAAAGGTATGTGTACATAGAGCTGCATGAGATTTTATTTGGTGAATTGCATATTATCTTAACTGAGTGGTTAGAAAGATTAGTTTAGAATATTGGAAGGTACCAAACTGTAGTGTTGAGGAACTAGACTCCTGATTTGGTAAGACAATTGAATTTTGTAAGTAATAAGACTTCTCGTGCATATTGTAAGTAATAAGACATATTGGGGGGTTGTATTATGGAATTTGCAGTAGATTGTATCGAGTCATACAGTGTTGCAAAAAGAGATTTATTCAAGGGTCCACACGGAAGGTTTATGAAATCATTGGGTACCTAGATAAAGATGTTGTTGTGTGACAAGTGTGTGATGATGTTGGAGTCTGACTGCTAAGGGGCTTCGTGCACATAGGGGAACTGGGGGATGACCAGAGGATATTTTGAAGGTAGGAAATAATGAAGAAATGAATGAATAATGAAGGGAGGGACTGTTATAATCCTAATTTGCACCACACATGCAGACCTGGCATCAGGCCATCTTACTTACTATTTTTGTCAAGCCAATACAGAACAGCTCTTCTTAAAAACAATATTTTTGAATATGTATGTGCCCTGCACCACAACTTCCCATGTATGTATGCTATATGCACCGCTACTTTTCGCGTACGTATGCTAGATGCACCATTACAACCCGCGTATACCCACAAAAGTTGAAAAAAATAAAAAGTTTCAAGGGATTCATTGAGATTACGGGCTATTGGGTGGTTTCTTAACCAATTGACCGCCTATAGCCCATCACCCAACTGAATAACCATATTTTTTTCATACAAAAAGAGGTGTTGGGGTCTCATTCCAAGGAGAAACATAGCAACAATGAAACTCTACCCATTTTTCTTTCCCCCCTTGCCCCAAGAAGTTGCAGCCACATTGTGAGTTTTGAGCCAAAATTCCCTATTCTTACCTTTTTCCTCATCCATAAGCCTATGCCCATTCTCTAGAGAGAAGATTGAGAGAAGAAGAATACGTGGAAGCAGTTGGAGCTTGGTGAAGAGGAGCCCAGGACCATGTTCGAGGAGCAGTTGTCAATCTCATTTTGTAAGTAACTTTGTGAGATTAATATAAAGAAGTAATTTTTTTGTCCCACCATATAATGTGTTCAATATTCATGTTTGATTTACATTTTGTTATGACATCTAACCCACTAATTCATATATAAGATGCATGTTCGTAGTTTCTTTTTTCTCTTTTGGTGAATGTAGGTCAGGCTTGGGAGGAGATTTGTAGTCGAGAAACGACCGAGCGCAGAAGGATCGACACCGGACACAGAGTTTAAGGTAGAGTTACCAGATCCTTATACTTTGTAATTTATGCATGAATGTGGGGTGTTGTCAGGATAGTTGTTAAAAGTAGGAGACTTTAGACGGTTATCTTTGCCTACACTTTAGAACCCTAGTGTAATTTGTAGGGGGGTTTTCCCACTATAGAAGAATTGGCGACCATGTTGGGGAGCCTTTAGGGTTTTTAGGGGATATTTTTGGGTGTTTTAATTGGTTTAATTACCTCTTTGAGTTCTCTGTAAGCTACTGAGCCTTTAAGGGATTTTGGTATGCCATACCAGTACTCCCTGCCTAATCAGCTTTGACTGTTGGTTTTCTTTTTTGATAAGTTACATAGGTGTACGCAACCTACCCACGTACATATGCTCCCCACCTTTGGAAAGCCTACGTACATACACAGGCTTCTTAAGTGTCAGTAGCGTGCATGTGTCAGGAATCCTTTTTCCTCAAGAAGAGGCAGTCATCCTCTTCTCTGATTGAACTCTAACTTCTCAAGAGTTTCTTGATTTAGTCCTGATCTCTGTAGTTACAGTCTTTGAGCCTAGGTTTGACATCAATTTCTTTATTTTTTGATGATTGCTTGTGTTTTCGTTGAAAGGGTTTTTCTTTGATGAGTCTGTGAGTCTTTTCTATTTTAGTCTTTGTGGTTCTTTCAGTGACTCCCTGCGATCCACAGTAGACTTGAAGTTAGTTTATTGGGTCTTGTCTTGTCTTTACTTTTACCTTTTACTTTCTTTAGAAGAAAAGAAAAGAATTCATTTTCAAGTTTCTTATTTTGAAGCACAAAAAGAAAAAAAGAAAAAAAGAAAAAAATTGTTTCTTGTTTGGTTAAATAGTTAGGTTAGTTGTCTTTACTTGTCAGTAAGAAGAGTGCTTTATTAATTTATTTACTAAATACTTAGGACTTTAAGTATCTCGTAGTTGAGCGAAATTCAGTTTTGAGTTTTTCTTTTAAAAGATCTTAGAAAGAAAAGTTAGTTAAAGAGTTTTCAATTTGCAAATTTTTGTTTGTTAAAGAAGAAGTAATTTTGTTTCCAGCATTTGTTCTTCTCTTTCATCTCTTTACAAACACCATCGGTTTCATTTTTGTTCCTTTGACTTAAGATAAACCACTTAAAATTAATGCTTAATTAAAATTAATCAGATTTTCATGTTTGTAGGGTGGATCAACTAGATTAGGCTAGAGCCTTGATTTAGGTTGGAGAGGAAACTCTTCAAGGCTATAAAACAAACATAGGAGTCTATGCTAGGGAGTGAAAAAGTCCAGTAACATGGAAATTATCTGGGACCCCCCTCTAACACAGGGTTTAAACACGAGGTCGCGTGCGGAAAGGTAGTGGAGATAACCCCTCCAAAACCGGACCAATCGTAGCGAAGGAACGCATATAGAGGACTTATCTTGGGATTACGTTGATCACATTTTCCACGGATCTTCATGGGTATCGAATCCGTTCGAGGTCCTCAATCATATTTTGGAACACTTGCTTTCGATACCCTTGATAGGTTTCGGGCTTGATACCCTGCTCATTGTGGTCCACCCGACTGTCGACTATACCCGTCTGGTAATTATTCACGAGCTGGAAACCTAGTTGCCTTTTATTTTAGGGACTTCAACAGGTGACTGCGGGAGTATACCATGGTACCTAGGGCAGACATTAGGCCACTCTTTATAGAGTATACCCGGAGGGTGATTCCATGTTCGAGTTGTGCTTGCACCGGTAAGTTGCTCTAGTGTTGGATGTTGTAACTATTCTTCCAACTAGTAATAGTGGTTTTCTTGTTGCATCTCATAGGAACTTTTTCTAGTGCATGTTTGGTTTTCAACATTAGAAATCCCTAGTGTGTCGTTGATCTTCTCCCACAGTGGAAGATCAAGAGCTCTACCAGTCGCGAAGGCTCTTAGGCCTGTTGTCGGTTAACTTGGAGCCACCACTGCCACCACGAAGTTGAAGACTTGACCATGAAGGGTCATTTGAGGCGATCAGGCCACATGAAACTGTACCTGAGCCATCTTCGAGAGGAGAACATTCGTTTCCAGAGGAATTGACTATTTCTGACCTTGGAGTGGAAGCTCTCAGTCGGTATAACCCTTTGATCATTGACTTGTCAACGCCACTTTTGATACAGCTTGCCCCTCCAAGGGTAACGCATCACAAGCGTTAGATAGTCTTGCAAGCAGTGATGGAAACAAATGTTGCTACTTCGTCAAGAAGTCCTCATACTCCCTCTACGGCTGCCACAACTGGGGGTGTTCTGCCTCCTAAATCACCTTTGCAGGTCAAGGCCACTATCGTCTCGACTGCCTCTACCTCGGGCAGTGGTTTTATTCCATCCATGGTGGCAATCACTGCATCATTTACATAGAGTGCGACGGGCCCTCCGTTTTCATATGGGATGCCCAACTTTGACATGAACTCGATCCTCACCTACTCCACCCTATATACTTTGGGTCTGGGGGCAGGGATCTCTAACGCTCCTCTGCAAGGTTCCATGGGGGGCACCTCATCCCCCTATAATTGTTTCCCTTACGGCATGGGTCATATACCTCCATCGTCCCCCTCGCTTAGTGGTGCTTCTCAGCAACCTGCTTGGACGAACATGAACTACAACTCGTTCAAAGTAGGTAGTCAAGGACCTTCTTCCAGTACCACACCAGTGGGTTCTTTGTCATTCTCTTTGTTTATCCTGTTTGGTAACAATGCATTCTCATCAGCTACCGTCTCGGTCGGGGGAAACCCTGGTTTTGGATCACAAAATCCTGTGCAAGTTACTATTCCTGCACAACAAGAACACACTTCTCAAGGACCTTGGAATCTGTGGCAGGGATCATTTCCCTCGTCAAGGATGTCAACCGTGGGAAACCCCTTCCATGGTCAATGGAACCTCGAGCAAGGCTCAATACATATTCCCGAAGGATCAACAGGGTGAAACCCTTTCCAAAACCTTTGGAACACAACATCGAGAACAATCCCTTCTCAGCCCTCAACGTCCTATTATGAGAGTCAGTCGATGACGTATCAACCAGCGCAGTATCTGAATGCTAGCCTAGGCCATGGTTTTTACCAGAACCTAGGCCTACAACCTAACTTTTCCTAGCAACTTGGTGCCATACAAATCCCAGGTTCCTATTCTCCTGTACATACTCAACAACCTAAGCTATCGTTTCTGGAAAATTTGCATTTGCCAAACTTGTCAAGATTATTGAATGACCCAATCTGTCACGATCCACATTGGCCTGCTATGCCGACCAAGTTGCCCTCGGACATTCCAAAGTTCGAGGGTAAGCGTAATGAATATCCAGGCGATCATGTGACCACATTTCACCTACGGTTCTTGTCCAACTCTTTGAGATATGACTCCATCCAGTTGCATCTGTTTCAATGCACTCTTATCACGAGTGTCGTGAAATGGTACATCGACCTCGACCAATCAAGATACTCTACTTTTGGCAATTTGGCAATGGTTTTCTTAAACCATTTTCAATTACCTGTGAGATATGATGCCAGCACATAACTACTAGCCTACTTTGAGAAAACAAAGGCTGACCATATCTCTGATCACATTCGAGAATGGCGGCGCCGGAAGAGTTTGATTAAAGTACCAATTCCACCAACATTCCTGTTGGAATGGTTCCTTAAGTCTTTGGTACCCCAATCAAGATACTCTACTTCGACCTCGACCAATCAAGATACTCTACTTTTGGCAATTTGGCAATGGTTTTCTTAAACCGTTTTCAATTACCTGTGAGATATGATGCCAGCACATAACTACTAGCCTACTTTGAGAAAACAAAGGCTGACCATATCTCTGATCACATTCGAGAATGGCGGCGCCGGAAGAGTTTGATTAAAGTACCAATTCCACCAACATTCCTGTTGGAATGGTTCCTTAAGTCTTTGGTACCCCAACTATCCAAGGACATAGCAACGTCAGGGGTATTTTCAGAAGAAGAGGCAATAATGAGAGCTCAACATCTAGAGTTGATTTACTCTCAGTCTAGTTTACTTTACGAGGTTTTTCCAGATGTGTCAAGGTCTATTCTTGACAAGACCAGACATAAGTCTGGACCACATGTTGATGGCATCATCAGTTCAGCACAAGCAAATCCCACTGATCCATTGTCAAACCAATTGTAGCAATTTTCGATACAATAGGCAGTGGCCAACCAAACTTCTAGTTTGGTTTCTCCCCCTACTCAGACGTCAAATGTACACAACATCCAATCGATGAACCCAAAGGCCAACCAGCAGGTCGAAGGGAAGAAAAAACAACGAAATAAGGGTAAGGGGGATAAGAAACTGACCAATAATGTTGGCGGGGGAAAAACAGAGAAAGAATTCAAAGTATCTGTGCAACCTTTGTGCGGAAGACCACCTGACTCACCTGTGCCCTCAACTCGTGGAGGCCCAAAAGTTATTGGCACAGCAGTAGCCTGCAGTATTAAGGAACCCATTTCCTCATGGGAAAAATTTAACTCAAGCCTCTGCAAATGTGGATGGGGGCAGTCAGGGACCCCCTTCATTGTCTAGTAATCCCTCGACCTCAAATATCTATATGTTGAAAGGTGAATCTCACATAGCTACTAGGGAACATGATTACGGAACCCCAAGTACTGCCGAAAAGGGTAAAGAAGCTAAAAAACCATATGTTCCTCTCCATATCGAGAGAACGATGGGTGAAACAATGAAATGCATCCCAAAAGGGGTGTTCAAAAAGGATTCGCATAATCCAAATGCGAGGGACGCTTAGAACTAATTTGTGCTGGAGGATTTGTCACAAACCCCTTGCGCAATGTCTTCTTTGGAGTTCCTCCAGAGCTTCCCTTCACAGAGAAAGGCTCTGCTAGCTACCTTAGGATCCACTGAGACATGTAATGCAGGAACTATCATGCTTTATACAACCAACTTGAAGCCTTGTCTCCCATACCACGTCTCATTTTAGATAGTAGTGGCTCACCCCACGAAATCTTCTACCCGGAATATTTTTCGTACGATGGTTGATGAGGGTGCCTCGACATGCGTGATGTCGTTGGTGTGTTGGAAGGGAATTGGACAACTCATTCTATATTCTTCACCTACTCTTCTTACGGATTTCGATGGTCGTTCTTTTAGACCACATGGAATCATTCCTTCTTTCCCCATGCAGTTAGGAGGGAAGACCGTGTGCATCAAAGTTGAAGTGGTCGATGCACCTCTCGACTACAACCTCTTGTTAGGAGGGAGTTGGACATATTCCACACATGCAGTGGTTGCCACAGTTTTTCGGGTCTTGTTTTTTCCACATGAGGGTCAAATCGTGACCATTGATCATTTGTCCTTCTCCAGACCTGACCCTTCATCGGGGGAATCCACGGTCTCGATGATTGATAACCCACAACCCGACATTGTCAACGTGGGGGTTGGTTTGTGCCCACCTCTCATGGGTACTTTCAATTACCCGCCTCCTTCTGTTGATGTCAAAATGATATCGATTGTCCCCGACCAGCCTAAGGCTGAGATCTTTTCAATGTCATTGTTTCACACAACTTACTTTAATGATCTATGGATTCTTCCTTCCCCATAAGCCATGATCGAAGGGACAGGGCATCATGGAATTTCCATGCCCTTGTCCATGGCAGAAGTTGCATACTCTATAGTCTAGCAAGATTTTGTCGACCCTGATCTGACTCCTGCACAGGAGTTAGATCTAGTTCTCGAGCCTTCCTGGGCTCAAGGTTCCCTTTCCACTACAGATTCTTTAGACTTGGTATTTCCCTCTGACGAGGCAATTTTAAAGGCATTGACTAGTCCGGAAAGACCCTAGGATGATCTCCACCATAGATCTTATTTCCTCCCATTGTTAGGAAGAATAGAGGCAAGAGAATTTGTGTTGACTATGACTGGATATAGGTCTCATCCTATCAATCCTCTGGCTACGCACAAAGTTTATGCCGAGGGTAATATGGAAACCATCACTAAAACAATACCTATCGATATCTCCAAAATCCCTGGTGTCGTGGAGAATCTCTTCGTTGTAGAGGATTGTTCCCCCAAGGAGATTCAAATCTATACAGATTTATTTAAAGAAATTTGCGATGTTTTTTCCTGGTCTTATGAGGAAATGAAAGGCATTGATCTAAGAATCGTTGAACATGAGATTACGACTTACCTTGATGCCAAGTCAGTCCGACAGAAGCTTCATCTGGTCAATCCTCAAAAAGCAGCAGCTACTAAGGTTGAAGTAGAGAAACTACTCAAAGATGGTTTCATCTACCCCGTTCAATTGACTCAATGGGTGTCAAATCCCGTTCCAGTCAACAAAAATAAGGGAATGATTCATGTATGTACGAACTTCCGTGATTTGAACAAGGCTTGTCCAAAGGATAATTTCCCCACCCCATTCATTGACCAAATTGTCGATGAATGTGCGGGTTGTGAGGTCTTCTCTTTCATGGATGGTTTTTTGGGATACAATCAGATACATATTAATCCCGAAGACCAGCATAAAACATCTTTTATCTGTCCATGGGTTACATTTTCTTATCAGAAGAGGCCTTTTGGCCTGAAGAATGTTGGAGCCACTTTTCAATGGGCCATGTCTTTTTCTTTCCATGATCTCAAACACATAGTTGAGGCTTATTTCGATGATTTAGCATCATGATCTCGTAAGAGAGTTGATCATCCCACACACCTCCAACTTATCTTTGAGTGATGTCTCTACTATCGGATTCGCTTGAATCCAAACAAATGCATTTTTTGCTTGACGTTAGGTCGTCTATTAGGTTTCATAGTGTCGACAACAGGGATCATGGTTGATCCTCTAAAGGTTGAGGTGATACTTCAATTGCCTCCCTTGTGCATAGTCCCTCAGCTTTAGAGTTTACAGGGAAAAACCAATTTTCTTCAGCATTTTATCGCAAACTACGCCGAGGTCACTAAAGGGTTTATGCATTTACTGAAGAAGGTAGATCCTTTTCATTGGGATGAAGCTGCTCAGTTCTCTTTCGAAGCATTGAAATGTGCCCTCATGTCTACCCCTCTACTTCGTCCACCCAATTATAATAAAGATTTCTTATTGTATTTGTTCACAGTAGAGTTGACCATCGATCTGGTATTGGTTCAAGAGGACGATCTGCTTGAAGAACGCGTAATTTATTACCTGAGTCGAGGCCTGTTTGGACCAGACCTCAACTACTCCCATGTCGAGAAAATTGTGTTGGAAACAGTACATGTTATCCAGTGGTTCCATCACCATGTTTCACAAGACCACTGTAATTTCCATTATGAATCCATTCCAATACATGTTGACACGATGTGTAATCGACGGAAATATCAGTAGATGGATTGTTATCCTCCAAGAATTTGACTTGGATTTTGTGTCTGCGAAATCTAAAAATTCGTTGGTCTTTGCAGAACTTATATCAGAACTTTCGGTCGAGTCAGGTGATGTTACGCCCAAAGAATCACCGATTAAAGGAGATATTTTTCTGATTTCATCTTCGAACCCCTAGTATGGATATATACTAGTTTGTCTCCATAATTTGAAGTGTTCGGCCTCTGTTTTTCGTGATGAGCATCGATGTATAGGGCATCAGGAAGAAAAATATCTCATACTTGAAGACACTTTGTATCGTCGAGGTGTAGATTGAATCCTCCATCGATGTCTCATTCATGAAGAAGCGAAACTTGTGCTTAATGACTGCCACACTGGAGCATGTGGTGGTCATTTTTTTGGGTTGGCAACAGCCCAAAAGATTCTACGAGTAGGTTACTATTGGCCAACATTGATCAAAGATTGTGTTGAATTAGTCAAGAAGTGTCACCCATGTCAGATATTCTCACGGAAGATGAGGGCACATCCTTCTCCCATGTTTCTCGTCATCACAGTTGACCCCTTCACCAAGTAGGGGATTGATTATACTACATGACACCCCCCTTTAGCCAGGGGGCACCATTATATCATCATAGTTGTAGACTACTTCACTAAGTGGGTCGAAGCTATGCCAATGTTCAAAGATGATGGAGAGACATCAACTCTCTTCTTGTTTAATCAAATAATAGAAACGTTCGGCATCCCGAAGGATATTGTCACTGACCATTGCAGTCACTTTCAGAAAAAAATGATGTCTGAGTTAACGTCAAAGCTAGGTTTGAGACAAGAACATTCATCATCTTATTACCCACAAGTGAATGGTCAGGTGGAGGCTATGAATAAGTCTGTCAAGACTATGCTACAACGAACGATCAATTCGGCCAAGTCAAATCGGAATTTGATGTTGTACTTGGCATTGTGGGCCTACCGAACATCTGTAAAGACTTCCACTAGTTTCTCACCTTTTCAAATCGTTTACGGGTTGGAAGAAGTCTTGCCTATAGAATGCCAAATCCCATCTCTTAAGTTGGCAATATAGTTATTGCCAGACACTTCACCTCTTGAGTAATGCTTATTATATCTCGAGCATCTCGATGAGAAACGACGCAATGCAGCCTTGGCTAATGAGGATCACAAGCAAAAATTCAAGTGTCAGTATGATCGATCCGTTCATCCTCAGATTTTCTCCGAAGGTGACCTTGTCCTGGTCTATGACCAAGATAAAGGTCCCCTGGGGGCAGGCAATTTCAAACCCATGTGGTTCGGACTGTTCATCATGAAGGAGGTATTAAATAAGGGTGCTTATCATTTGGTTGAATTTGAAGGGAAATCTTTAGCAGATCCTAGAAATGGGCTCTACCTAAAGAAGTACTACTCATAGGTGGGTCGCCTTGGGTGACTTCTTGTATATATGTATAGTTATTATACATTTTTGTTTTTGTCTTTTTGTTTTATGGACGTGTTGTTTTTTATGTCATCTTTTTCACTATGGCACATGTCAAGTGAATCATAAGTGTTCGTTGGATTCGCGGGCGGTGCTAGCCGGCACACTCGAATGCTTTCTTCTTCAGGTTGGGTGATCTTCACACCTCAAGGCCAGTTGTTATCTTCTGGAGGTATATTTTTAGGTGATGCCACAAACAATTTCATCGAATATAGTGCAGTAATAGATTTGCTTCATGACGCCTTGTCGCATGGTATCTCTTACCTTTGGGTCTACTTAGATGCACAATTGGTTGTGTCCTAGTTAAATGGGCTTTACCACGTTTATGATCCTACTCTACATTGATGATTCCTTAGGGTACGTCTCTTATAATGTTGTTTTTATTACATTACGTATATCCATGTTCCTAGGAGATTGAATCAAATGACAGATACTCTAGCTAATCAAGTATTAGATTGGCATATTGCACACACGTAAGAAAAAGCACATACATACACATGTAACTACATTTGTAAATAAATGTAACCCATAAGAAAAAAAGTATATATATATATCAAAAGTATCAGAGTACATAGGTGGGCGCAAGCGCCTCAAAAAATAATGAGTCTAGTATATAACACGGGGCTTATGCCCTCAAAAATATACAAAGAGTGCCCTCGGCACGAAAATGGTCCTCCATAAGCTAAGAATGAGGCCTATTGGCCCTGCCATAGTGGACTACATCATTTTCCAAACGCCAAAATAGATGGACCCAGGTCCATGGCACCCCAACAACATGAGGCTACATAAATGGTGGGAGATCATCGATCTCAGCCATGGGCATAGTACGGGTGAGTGCGGTCAAGTTATGCTCCATTCATCTCAAAACTCTCTCAGCCTCTCCGACTGGAGGTACCCCCGCTGTTGTTGCTGGTCCGACGGTCGCTGCTGGTAATTCCTCTGGTCATGGACGGCGTCTGCTCTGCGCAAAATCAATTGGACACACTGGCCCCACATCTGTACATAATAGATACAAAGTTGTCAGGTACTCTAGTATACATAAAAATGATATATATAAAAAGAAACTAAAAATTTAAAAACTTTTAAAAGAAAATGTGCCTAACTCTCCTCTCTCTGCTTCGGGAGGTATGGGCATGTTAGGATTCCTGGAGAAGTTGATCTCGGCATAGGAGTAGTCCTCTATAGCTGGAATATTTCGAGACCACCAGTAGAAAAAAGTATCATCGAAGGCCTCAATGGTCCTCCCTCCCCCCTATCGTGGCAGCAGTGTTGACCATATGCACACTGCTGGGAAGGATGCCATGTTCCCCTGTGCTATCTCTCGTGGACTAAGACTGGGTACCCTCTCGAAGAAAAAAGAGAAAAGAATAGTCTCGAGCATGAAGTTCTTGTTGTTCCTCCCACGACACTCTGTGAGTTGTCTCTTCATGCACTCTATCATGGTTGTACTCCAATCAAACACTCGTGCATTTAAGCATTGTACTGCGTAATGTATATGCACCCGGGAGGCCTGATGTAAATCCGTGGATCCAGTGATCTAACCAATAAGTAAAACTATCACTTTTAGTGATAGGTTGGTGATTTTATGGATCGGTACATAGGAACCCACTTTATCTGTTCTGGCCTCACAATGTTTCCTGATCAACTCAGCAATGTTGTGAGGCCCAGGGGGGAAATAACGAAGGTTGACTGGTTCCCCTCTCCTCGAGAGGACAGTCAGAAAATAAATATCTTCAGTTGTTGCAGTCAATGATTGTCCCTCGAGCATAAATGCCTTTGCATCTGGGTGCCAGTAATCCACCAAAGCGTTCAGCAGCCTGGGTTGTGCCCTCATGAGTGGACACCGGAAGAATTTCCACAACCCATATTGTTTTAATGTGATGACATTAGTAGGGTCTTCCTCAACCAGTATATCAATGTCCTCATGCTCCCTCTCTCTCCAATGGACATACTTTATGCAAAATGTCAAGTTCAAAGGGGAGTTAAATAATGCATTTTCACTTTTTTTCATATGTTAGAGGGTGTACATGGGTTGTACTGGGTACAGTCGCATATGTACATGGGAAGATTATTCTTTGTCTGCGTGCATACGTAGGCTGTGCTTAGACAACCCACGTACATGCAGGGCCAACCTTTTTAAGGGTGCATACCCCCTAAAAACCAAAAAGAAATGCAAAATAAAGTTTGGAAATGTAGGAGGGGCTAGTTTGTACTTACTTGGTCCAAGAAGAAGTTCGTTTCGTCCATTGAATCTCCCGGAATCAAATTCTTTCACAAAGGGGTGTTTTTGACTTTTCAGTCAATTCTCAATTTGCAATGGTGATAATGAGCTACCAGCTTCTATTTATAGATTTTTTTGGCCCTTTTTGTCATTTTTCGACCCCCATTGTCGTTTTTTCTGGCTTGAAAATCATGTAACATGGTTCTTGAGTTTCTCTTTGGATGTTGCGATACACTTTACTTTTGGTTCGGAGAACATTTTGGGAGTTGGGGCACTTTTAAGGTCCTTTGGTGAAAAGTCATGTTTCCAACTTTGTGTATTTAAGTTAGGTTCCACCTCCACTTGTTGCACCTCGTTGTCTTTTTCGCTTTACCATAGGATTGACCACACCAAATTGCGACACGAAACTGTCATTACTACTCTAGAAGTGTCGTAATTTAGTGGTAGAGCCTACCCTCACATGGATGCCCTAGGTAGATCATGGTTTCATTTTGGTGTCCATGTCGTCGTTAATGACTATAATATTGGGATTCCTTGTTAGTCTTGTCCTAATTACGAGATTGAGACTCATATGTCTAATATGTTATCACTCTTGACCTCACCTTCGAGACTCCCACAAAACGGGTATTCTTTTAAGCCCTTTTCAGACCCTCTAAATATGAAAAGATTGTCGAGTGATCTTGTTGTCCTTCACGCTCGCCAAACAAAAATTTGAAGGCGCGTTTGTCCGGTGGTATTTTACCCCTTTTTCGATCTATATGGTCAATTGTGAGAACAATGGTATACTCTAGGAACTCTGGTTCGCTAGAAGAGTATTCTCAGGTATAAGTTTAACCCTTTTTCGGGCCTGAGGGACTAAATTTACGAAAAAGGAACCCCCACGAAATCCATAGTTAAGCTCTTTTTAGACTCCCTAAAATTGAAAAGATCGTCGAGTGAGCTTGTTTCTTCACACTCATTAAACCGGTCTAGAAGAACATCCATTATGGAGTCCATAGTTAAGCTCTTTTTAGACTCCCTAAAATTGAAAAGACCGTCGAGTGACCTTGTTCTTTCACACTCATTAAATGGTTCAGAAAAACATATACTGGCATGAGTTTACCCCTTTTTTTGTCCTGTAGATCAAGGAGGAAAAAGGTACACCTCGAGAGATTCGTCTCGCCAGGAGAGTTCTCCTAAGTATATTTTATACTTTTTCGGGCTCAGGAGACTAAAACTAGAAAAAGGCATCGAGTCCATAGTTAAGCTCTTTTCAGACTCCTTAAAATTGAAAAGATTTCCAAGTGATATTGTCTTTGTCACACTCATTAAAAATGGTTTTGAATAGACGTCTTTTCAGTGCTAATTTATCCCTTTTTCGAGCCGACTAGACTATCTTCGAAAAAGGTACCCCAATGGAGTCTTCTTTTGTGCATTTTCAGACTCACTAAAAATGAAAATACACCTAGCTTACCTTCTATGGGCTCATTTAAAATTACATTGAAGGGCATTATCATTGTGTCTTATTAATCACATTTTCATTCCTGCGTCTTTGGCCTAATGCTCGCTTCATGTTGCTCTCAACTGAACCTTTGAAGCATGCCTTATATGCAAGCCTTGTAGCACTTTTCCTTTGCGTCTTGACACCTTGACCCATGGAGGAATTTTCCCTAGTGTCCTTTCCCTACACATGTCTCCTTTCTCTGAGCATTAGTGTGTTCCTTGCACTTGGAACTAGTATGCTTGCGACACTTGTTCCTCCTTTGTAACATAGCATTCTTTTATTCGTTTTCAAGCTCTCCAAAATATTGAAAATGACAAAAAAATCAAATACACCCCAAAAAGAGGATGGGAAAAGTATTTTATTTTTATGGCAACACATTGAGTCGCCCTTGGAGAAAGCACATCCTTTCGTTTGTTCATCAAGATTTGGGATTTAATATGACCTTAGGAAATTTTTCTCGTAGCATAGAGTTGTGTCCTCCTCTATTTGGTTATCCTTCCAAACATATGGAGATTTTGTGTTGCCTCCTACATCGTGAACTTATGTCAATGTCATGTTGCCTGAGTCTGATCATCAGTCATGCTATTGTCCAAGGGAATTTTTACCCAACTTGAGTTGGCCTTTCTGCAGTTTGTCTCTTGCCCTCATGCCCGGCCATCCCTAAATTCCAATCAAGAACTTGCTCTAAATCAATGAAGTTCATTGCCTGATCACCAAGATCCTCTTGTCTCTTCCCCAACGAGTCGTCGAAGACCTCTGGGTAGTGAAGTTGTACACTCACATTACACTCCTACCCAATTTTTGAAGATCTTGAAGTTGTTTCTCAAGCTCTGAAGACCTCATCTCCAACCATCAAGCATCATTGGCTTCTTGAATATGGATACTTTGCATGTATATATTTGATTTTGAGATGTAGATCCATTGTGTATTTCTCACGGATACACTTTATATAGTTATATGACATGGATCTATAATGTATTTGATTCGTAGCCATGATTTATTTTATCCCGAGCATGGGTATGCCCACCTCGGTGAGACAATTGTTATTTTGTCGATGGCACCTCCGAAAATCTAGTCCCAGGCTCACTCGCTTCATACGTTGGTAAATATTTGTAATGTATTTTAGCCATCATATGCTCGTGTGAACTCACACATTAGGGGGCAGCGGTTATAATCTTAATTTGCACCACACATGTAGACCTGGCATTAGGCCATCTTACTTACTATTTTTGTCAAGCCAATACAAAACAACTCTTCTTAAAAACACTATTTTTGAAGATGTACATGCCCTGCACCACTAATGCCCGCATATGTATGCTAGCTTCACCACTAATGGACATGTACATACACTAGATGCATCATTACAACCCGCGTATACCCACAAAATTTGCAAAAAATAAAAAGTTGCAAGGGATTCGTTGAGATTATGGGCTATTGGGTGTTTTCTTAACCAATTGACCACCTATAGCCCGTCACCCAACCGAATAACCATATTTTTGTCATATTAAAAGAGGTGTTGGGGTCTCATTCCAAGGAGAAACATAGCAATGGTGAAACTCTGCCCATTTTGCTTTCCCCCCTTGCCCCAAGAATTTGCAACCACATTGTGAGTTTTGAGCTAGAATTCCCTATTCTTACCTTTTTCCTCATCCATAAACCTATGCCCATTCTCTAGAGAGAAGTGTGAGAGAATACAAATACATGGAAGCAGTTGGAGTTTGGTGAAGCGGAGCCCAGAACCAAGTTCGAGGAGCAGTCGTCGATCTCATTTTGTAAGTGACTTTGTGAGATTAATATAAAGAAGTAATTTTTCCATCGCGCCATATGATGTGTTCAATCTTCATGTTTGATTTACATTTTGTTATGACATCTAACCCACTAATTCGTATATAAGATGCATGTTCGTAGTTTATTGTTTGTCTTTTGGTGAATGCAGGTCAGCCTTGGGAGGATATTTGCAGTCGAGAAACGACCGAGCACAGAAGGATTGACACCAGACGTGGAGTTTAAGGTAGAGTTACCAGATCCTTATACTTTTTACTTTTTGCATGAATGTGGGGTGTTGTCAGGATAGTTGTTAAAAGTAGGAGACTTTAGACAGTTAGCTCTACCTGCACTTTAGAACCCTAGTGTAGTCCGTAGGGGGGTGTTCCCACTATAGCAGGGACTAAGGATGCAGAGAATTGAAAAAGGTGTATCAGAAGAAGAATATGATTTTGCAGTACTGCGCAGTGGAGGAAGATACAAGCGGTTGAATACTGGGGTTGAGAAGAGAAATTCACAGAGTGAGTTTGAGAGGAGAGAACCCTTTGCAATATTCTAGATCATAGAAATACTCCACATAAAAGGAGAAGAAGAGGATTCCAAGTTCAGTCCTATAATAGAAGAACCAGTAAGTCCTACTTAGGTTGAATCCTTTGTTGACTCCATGACCCCATGTACATCACTGAGATCGGAAGTAACAGTCGAGGATTTTTCAGAAGCACCAATAGTTAGAAGAGGAAGTCAAAATAGTAGTAATAATAATAGTGGGAGTACTACGTCAAGTTATATTCAATCGACATCACCAAGGGTAGGTACTACATAAACCAACATGGTGAGTTAGACAACACATTGAGACTGCCTAAGTTCCATGGACAGAGGATCCATAACAACATTTATTAGTATGTCGAACAATTTTGTCTACGAAGAATATCTAGGATGAGGCCATAAATAGTGTGTAGTTGGAAACAACATTTAGAGGCCATGCATTAGTCTAGTATATGAAGTTGCAGAGTACTATTCCTACAAGTCAAGTGAGGAATTTTGTAGAAATTAGATAATCATTGTTGAAAGAGTTCAAGAAACCAAAATCTAAGTCACAGTACATTACATAGTTGAAGGAAATCAAACAGGTGCAGACTAAATCTGTTTGATACTATGATCAAAGATTTAAGGATTTAATGGGTAGATTGACATTTCAAATTCCCTACCAACAACACCAAGAATGGTTTATTACAAGAATACTATTACACATTCGTTACTTGTTGATACAACACAAGGTTATGTCATAGCCTTAATCTTTGGATATTGTGATGAAGCTAGAAGCATATATTGTAGGAGATGGTGGGGGGATGGTGCAAGTTCATACACAGTTATTTGCCTTAAAAATTCAATGATTGGATTTTATAAAAGGGAAGGAGAAGTGAGAACAAGTTTGGTGTACCAAGTGTAGGACTGAAGGTCGCCATAAGGACGAATGCCCCGCTTTTGCACAATATTTAGTGACTGGAGCACTAAATCCATTACCAGGAGGGGGATACTATGAAATATGTAAGAAATGGGGACATCATCCGAATGAAAGTACATTACTACAAAAATACCAAAGTATGCCAAGGAATATATTTTGTAACTTTTGCAAGTCAGTTGGGCACAAAGAGAAGGATTGTCGTTCATTCGATTTGATGGGAGAGTGCACTACATACATGCATAGGATTTAGGAGGAGAATTTTGTGACAGAAGGAAGTGGTCCACAGTATAACAATCATAGAGGATTTAATCCAGGAAACCGAGGAGGATTTGGTAGAGGTCAAGGAAAAGAAAATTTTGGCAGAGGAGGTAGAGGACCAATCATATGTTACAATTGTAATCAACTGAGACACTTAGCTCGTAACTGCTTGAATCCGTGTACAACCTGCATATGTTGTAGATAAATGGTTAATGAAATGAAAGGATATCCTTAACTACTTGTGAAGTGGTGGGCAAGAGGGAATTAGAAACAAAATCCAAATCAGAATGTACAAAATATATCAACCAAGAAATGCAATGAAGGACCTAGAATAGCAGTTGTCACATGCATAGGAGTTAGAACAAGGTCTGATGCAATGAATGGAGGGAGGTAGGTTGAGAAATGGGTGAGGAAATTAGTAGGACCTATGCAAACATTTGACCCTCAGTAATCATAGGGAAAAAAAAGAGATATTAGGACCTGATTGGGTAGCATCAACATCATCTGCGCCTCATGTTTGTGGTCGTACTATACCAGATATGTCGCTTGAGAAGGTAAGTACTCTAAGAAAGTTTTTGAGAAGTTGTGTAGAATTGATGAAATATGAAACTACAATGAGTGCATTGTGCGACATTATTGATAATTGTACACAAGAAAGGGAAATTCCTACCACACAAAGTGTAGTGAATCATGTACTACGCAAAAAGAGGACCAACAAAGAGTTCTGATTAAGTGTGCAGATTGGGGAATATGATGTGGATAACTTGATTTTAGAATTGGGTTATGATGTAAATGTCTTACCAAATAAAACATGGGAAATGATGGGGAAACCCAAATTGATTTGGTCTTCGGTCCAGTTGAGATTGGAAAACCAGCACAAGATAGTACCAATTGGTCGATTGACAAGAGTACCTATAAATATAGATGGTGTACACAGTATAAAATATTTTGAATTCACTGAGATCGTGGATGATAGTCAGCCATACCCAAAACTAATGGGACTTGAATGGGTCTTTGATAATCAGATGATCATTAATCTGAAGAAAAGGGAAATGATCTTTGAAGTAGGGGACTTGAAGGTTATCGCACCATTGGAAGGGATAGAAGGAAAGAGGTACACAAAACCAACAAAAAGGAACAAAATTGAAAATTTGTATAACATGAATATGTGAATGGATGACTATGTTAACCCCAATGCATACAACAAACTATGTTGGAGAAGAAATATCTCATGTGCATCAAATTCAGAGGAAGGTCTAGAACATTGGTAATAGAGGATGCATGAAGTATCAACTAGATGATGTGCACACATAACTCGATCATTGCACTAGATTGGAGTGAAGTTATGTGACCCACCCAAGTAGGATGGATTGAATGATATCATCTATTTTGTAAAAATTTTTGAGTTGCATATACCTTAACAACAGAGACTGTTGGCATTAGATTTGGTCTTGAAAGCTACTCCATCCAGATGGCAAGCTGCACATAGAGAAGGAATAGAAAATTGGCAGCAGTGTAGAGGATTAATGAAAGTTAGATTTGGTGTCGAGTTTGAGTGTATAGTGTAGAAGTATAAAGGAGTAAGTGATCCAATAGATCATATTTCATAGTGCATACACAGATGGATTTCGATACCGATGGAGAAATGGATGCACAAGTTTATACATACACTGGATACGATCCCCGAGAATTGGTACTTGGGACTAGAAATGCGCATAGAAACAATAAATTGGGATGAGTTGATTCAAAGGTTTAAGGTAAAATTTACATTCGAACATGAATATCCATTAATAGATGTAGCATTGCAGGTCATTAGAAGAAATATGTTTTTAGAAGAAGGACTGATGGAGGTAGTATCTATGTGTAGTGCGCACAGAACTTCTATGACTATCCATGAATGACTGGAATGTTATAATGTTTCTAAAGAAGAAAAAGACAAGGAAGATCCAAGGAATGTACAAGTACCTGAAAATCAGGGGGAAAGCATAGTTGAAGGAACATATCTTGAATATACTATGTACACACAACCAATAAATACATGGAAGGTAAATATTAGGACAAAGGAAAACCCAAAGTTTGCATAGATAGGTAATTACTGGAATGATGAAACTGTGGAGAAGATTGTAGATTTACTACATGAGTATCAAGATATATTCCCAACTATATTCTCAGAGATGGAGGGAATAGTTAAGGAATTAGGATAAATGAATATCCCTTTGAAACCATATGCTAAGCTAGTGAGACAGAGACCTTACAGGTTAAATCCAGAGTATAAAGAGAAGGTTAAAGTAGAGATAGATTGAATGTTAGAAGCATGGATTATTGAACCAAAGGTGGAATTAGAATGGATAATTCCAATGGTGGTACAAGATAAGAAAAAAGGGATAATCATGATTTGTGTAGACCTAAGGAAGATAAATGATGCAAGTCTGCATGATCCATTTCCAACACCTTTTATAAATAAAGTGTTAGAGAATTTAGGAGGCCAAGAGGCCTATTCTTTCACAGATGGATTTTCAGGGTATAACCATATTAATATTGTGTAGGAATATAGATATAAGACCACTTTTACAATAAAGTGGGGAAGCTATCAGTACAAAGTAATGCCTTTGGGGTTGAAGAATGCACCTGCAGGTTTTTCAAGAGTAGTTGTAGCATATTTTAAGGAGTTTATTCATAAGTTCCTTGAAGTTTACTTAGATGATTAGACTGTGTTTAGTCTACTGAAATATCACACAAAAGTACTTAGGTTAATGTTGGATAGATGTATACAATGTTAGATTTCACTGAATTTAAAGAAATGAATTTTATGCGTGCCTTTTGGAATTTTGTTGGGCCATGTGGTATGTAAGAAGGGATTATTATTGGATTATGTCGAGATTGAAGTGATTTTGGACTTACAGCCACCCACATCAATAAGACAATTGAGAGAAACTTTGGGTCATACAGGGTACTACATGAAGTTCATTAAGGGTTATGCACAGATTACAGCCCCTATGGAGATGTTGTTGAAGAAAGAGGATAAGTTCCAGTGGAATTAGGATGGTCAGAAGGGTTTGGATACTTTGAAGCAAAAATTAGTTATCATGCCAATTTTTATATTTCCAGATTGGAAGAAGGAATTTTATGTTCATGTGGATGCTCCATCCATAGCTTTGGGCACAGTATTATCTCATCCAAGAGAAGGAGACATAGAACATCCAATTGCATTTGCAATAAGGAAGTTGTGAATAACAAAAAATAATTACACTACCACAGAACAAGAAGGATTGGAAATGGTATATGCGCTGCAGAAGTTTAAACATTATTTGTTGGGGTCTCATTTTAAGATGCACATAGACCATTATGCACTAATATACTTAGTGAACAAGTCAGTGTCAGGGGGGAGAGAATATGCAGATGGTTTTTTTTGTTACAAGAATATGATTATGAGGTTGTTTTGAAACCAGGGAAGTTGAATGTAGGACGAGATCACTTATCGTGCATATTATCAGGAGAATATGTAGGGAATATAGATGGTAGCTTGTCAGATGCACAATTATTTTCATTTACAATGGTGGACAACTAATTCACAAACATTGTACAATTTTTAAGTACAGGAATGGTCCCGTCAGACACGAAAATGGCACATAAGAAACAATTGGTGGTTAAATCAATAGACTACCATCTAATTGCATGGAACTTTTGAAATTGCTAGAGAAGAACAAGACAACGAAGATCCAAGGAATGTAAAAGTACCTGAAACTGAGGGGGAAAGAAAAGTAGAGGGACCAATGATTGAATATACTATGCACACACATCCAATAAAAACATGGAAGGTAAATATTAGGACAAAGGAAAACCCAAAGTTTGCACATATAGAAAATTACTGGAATGATGAAATTGTGGAGAAGATTGCAAATTTACTCCATGAGTATCAGGATATATTCCCAACTACATTCTCAAATATGAAGGGGATAGTTATGGAGTTAGGATAAATGAAGATCCCTTTGAAACCATATGCTAATCCATTGAGACAGAGACCTTATAGCTTAAATCTGAAGTATAAAGAGAAGGTTAAAGCAGAGATATATTGAATGTTAGAAGCATGTATTATTGAACCAGTGGTGGAATTAGAATGGATAAGTCCAATGGTGGTACAAGATAAGAAAATAGGGGGAATCAAGATTTGTGTAGACCTAAGGAAGATAAATCATGCATGTCTGCATGATCCATTTCCAACACCTTTTACAGATGAAGTGTTGGACATATTTTCATTGATATGTTTTCATTTATGTCAACATTTGTTGTCATTGATGTCAACATTTGTTTTCATTGTGATCTGATGATAAGTTGTTATGGAGAATTGTCATTGATGAATTGTCATTGATGTCAACAATATAATAGTTATCCGAGAATGCAGCAAAGAAGCAAGGTTAATCTCAGGAGGAAATGTATACTAAAGATCGGCAGAATAAAATCACCTTAAGGCTGAAGAAATTCGTGATTATTGTTGATCACGATAGGATCAACAATGGTCCTATGATCAAAGCTCAAGAGAGATAGCGTTGCAGAAATCCCACAGGAAGAAAAGCTTACTGAACAAGGGAAACCTTTATAAAAGATCAAGCAATGGGAGTCATTCATCCAGAACTTGGATGCAAACACAAACGTTGGATCATAGAGGAAACCTACATAAATAAGGAAAAGAATCATGTTCGTTGATGTAGATTTTGGTACAAATCAGGAACTGTCAGATCGAGGGGAAGTCAAAGTTTGGAAGAATTATATCTCGATCATCAGATATGGGAGTTACAAGAGAAGGACCATTGAAGTTTCGTTCGATTCGTTGGAGGACTGGTCAATGATTAGATCAATTCGTGACCATTCGATATGCAAGCACCAGATCAAGGGCAAGGATATATTGCGGAGCACGAAGGGAGAATTAAACAACATGTTAATTCCAATCCCACAATTAGTCTAGACTATTATATTACAAGAGAAGGACCATTGGAGGACTGGTCAACGATCAGATCAAGTCATGATCATTGGATATGCAAGTGCCATATCAAGGGAAGGGATTGATTGTGAAGTGTGAAGGGAGAATTAAACAATGTGTTAATTCCAATACTGCAATTAGTCTAGACTGTCAATCATCACCCGCCAATAGATCTACGATTGGAATCAGTTCCACTACCAATGAACAATTTCCATTTTGAAACTCGATGATAATTTTAAACATCATGCAAGTTGGGACCCCACAATCATCCCTAATCGTTGATCTGCTCTGGGATAATTATCAACCATTGGATCAAATTGAGTGGAAGGACAGAGTAAGTCATGAATCGTAGATCATTAAAGTGACATATGTATGGTCAGCCCAACTTTAACCACTTCGGTAAACGCGATCCATCCGATCGTAGGTACATTTTTTGGAAAAATAAGAGTCATTGTATTTAAACCAAGGAAAATAAGCATCATAGAGAAATCGAGTCGTCAATCTAAGATCACGATCAATGAACAAAATTCATTGCGGGTTAAAATTTGTGAGGAGGTTACACTTCGGGTAATCTCACTTTGGGTAAAATGAGAAGTAAGAAAGGTCGAAGACCTGAAGTGGACATGATTTGTCCGATCTGAGGAACACTTCGAAAAGCATCCCGACCGTTGGATCAAGTTTAGTGAAAGGATAGGGTAAGCCAAAAAGTGTCTCAAAGTAGACGCAAGCCGTCTAATCTAAAGGAACACTTAGGGAAATATCTCGACCTTTGGATCAAGGAAAGTAGAAGGATAGGATAAGAAAGGAGAAAGGGCCTGAGATCCTGAACACTCAAATTCTCGATACCCATTGCATTGAGTTAATATTTTTCAGGTTAAATGAGGACCATCGGATCTGGAAAATACATGATGGTCGTTGGATAATGGTCAAGTTCTGTGCTGACCACTTCGGTGAAAAAGGATTTAGTACATATGAGTTTAGCTAAAGGTTGAAGTTCTGAAGTCACTCTCAGTCATCGATCTGAGATACATTTTGGGATTTAGGAAAACTGTTAGATCCAAGAGAAGAACATTGTGCCACATGAGGAGATCTACGTCAGCAAGGATGGCATAATCAAATGAAGACAAGTGTCAAAGTGCAGTTTCCATTTCAGGTATGTGTGAGTCACAAATCTAAGTGACATGTGGTAATCATTTAATCAGTGCCACATCAACAAGTTATGTCACTCTGAAAGTTTTTACTTTGGGAGTTTCACCACCAGCAAATGCCTAAAGTCCCGAAGTTTCGAAATGAACGAGAACTGTTCATCATGAAAATAACATCCAACCGTTTGATCTACTTCAACGAAATGAACTCCATAAGATTGTGAAGGAGAAATCATCTGAAGTGTCGAAGGCCGAAGTTAATGCTAACCATTGATCTAACTTGGGAGCGTTATCGACTATTGATCAAGCACAGTGGAATGATAGAATAAGCGTAAACTATGAAGTAACACTAACCGTTGATATACTTCGGAGAGTGTTCTCAACCGTTGATGATTATGGACATATGTATTTTATTCGATAGATTTGTAAAGAGGCTGGAAGTCACGAAGGATGAAGTCTCGAAGCACCGACAGTCATCCATCTCATTGGGATATTAAAATGTGACCGTTGATTTTGATAAGTGATCAAGAACTTGCTTGGCCTAGCGCCTGGTCACCACCTACAGTCGTATGGAATAAAGAAACAAAGGGAAAAAGAAGAGGTAGTGCTTAAATCTAGGGATGATTTTAGGGGATAAATTTCGCTCATGGGATAATTTTCCATGGTTTTTCCAAAAACGAGATTCGCTATTTTAAAAAAGATTCGCCCAAATTCTATAGGATAAAATTATTTTACCTTAAAAATCGCCAAAATTTTATAAAAACTATATAAAATCCTTAGAAATTTGAATAATTTTACAAAAATATCGCTAATCATTTATAGTTTGCATATGAAGCATTAGTAAGATTCGCCAAGGTTTCTAAATTTTAAAATAAATTTCAATCCTTAAAATCATCCCTTCTTAAATCAATGAGCCTGTGGATTTACGCATATAGTCATATGTAAATGGTTTGAAGGAATCACCTCATAAAGATTTAATTCGACAGAGAGTTAACACTAGAATAATGCAAAGAATTGATAGAAGATCAAATATGATATGTTGGTGAACTGAAAACACAGCAGAAGCATGAGTACAATATAATGAGTCGATCCATGTCTGTGATCAACTCATGAAGACAAAAGAACTGACACACAGTCATGATTAAAAGAGAGTTAATTCATGAGCATTATGAATAAAGAATAAAAGGAAAACTGATATTAATTAAAGATTAATATTATCATTTAAATGAAAAGGTGCAATGGTTAAAATATCAAAAGACACAATTATTCAAATTCACACCAGTTGGAAGACTATATAAACAAGACAGAATGGTGAGAAGAAGTGTAGTTGAATTTGTTGAAGTATATATATATAATGGATTGAATGAAGGTTCATTTTATCAGGTTGGTTCATGTTTACAATATAGGTCTTGTATGAAGATTTGACTCCTCACATCTCAGTTGGATCTAAGATCAACAAGATGGGACTTATTATGAGCATTGTATTTCTCATTTCTCAGTTGGATCTAAGAACTACAAGTTGGGTCTTGTAACATAGAGATGGGTCTCTCATAATTGTTTAAAGATTAAATTCAAAGATTGATATTATGTATTCATTTAAGTTAAATAAATAAATAAATTATTTATTCTTTTATATGCTAATAAATAAATAAATTATTTATTCTTTTATATATATTGATTGAGAAATGAACAATAGTATTTGTTGTTCGCTAATTTTGTGAAAGTGAAAATTATCTGAAAGCTTTAGACACTCATCCCCTACTGTCAAGTATCCATTTCAACAATTGGTATCATAGCAAGGTTCCTTCTGCACAGTTTAAACATTGAAGGTAGATTCAAAAGAAATGGGTGGACAAATCGTTATCTCCAAAAATGAAGCTCCCTTATTTGATGGAACATATTATTCTTCATGGAGGGAAAATATGAAAAGATATCTAAAGTCAAGAGGATCTGTAGTTTGGGATTCAGTAGTAAGAAATCCCTGGCACTTAAGTTATTCTAAGAGAAAAACCAAAACTGTGAAGGAGTCAAGGAGAAATAATACAGTAGCCTTAAAAGCAATCCAGGATGGATTGTCAGATGAAGTCAAAGAAAAGATGAGACACTACAAATTTGCTAAACAATTATGGCTCCAACTAGAAAATTGTTATCAAAATGAAACACAAGAAGAAGAGAAATCCTATCAAAGTGAGTAACAAGACTTAGATAAATAGGATTCCTTTCAGAATAAATAACAAAACTTAGAAGAAGAGAATTATTATCAAGATAAGGAACAAGATAAAGAAAAGGAAAATTGCAATCATATTGAAGAACATAATACAGAGAAAAATATTTCTAATCGGAATGAAATGTAGGATTTGATCTCAGTCAACAATGAGGAAGACAACCTCATTGAGGAATTGTGTCATACCTCGGTAATCACTAAAGAAAAATTACATAATCTTAAGACTGATGTTACAGATGCAATAGATGAGATTCGTATGGAACCAAGAAATTATATGCATATTAAAGTTCTTGTGAATATTCTTAACCATCTTGAATACACAGTTATGTGCTCTTTTGAAGAGTTGGAGAAAATTCAACAGTTAGATCAATCTAACCATGAAGAGAATGAACAAAAGTTTCTGCTAAAAAACAAAGAAGAAGAGATCAAAAGATTGAAAACCGAAGTTATTAATCTAATAGAAGAGATGGGAGAATTAAAGGCACATGACAATAAAAGAAAAGAAGTACTAAAAGAATCAGAAGAATTAGTTAACAGTCTAAACACTCAACTTGAGGAAATTAAAGAAAGTGAAGAAGACCTAAATATCCAGTTAACAAGGAAAGAAAATTCTTACCACATGTTGGAATTGGAAATCATCAATTTCAAAAAGATAAATGAAAGTACTAATGTAGATCTAATGACTAAAATTGAAGAAGATAAGAAAAATGAAGAAGCCCAGAAGATCCAAATAACTAAAAAGGAAGAATCATGTAAAATGTTTGAATTAGAAGCCATCGACCTTAAAAGGATTCAACTAGAATATGAGGAAGAAATCAAAATATTGAAAACTAAAGTTTTTGATCTAAAAAAAGATATGGAAGAATTGAAGACATGTGACAAAACTATTAAATACAAAGAAGTCTTGGATGAGACAGAAGAAATAGTCATCAATCTAAAGAATCAACTTGAACATGCTAAAGAAGTGGAAGAAACCCTGAAGATTCAGTTGACTAAAAAGGAAGAATTATGTCACATGTTGAAGTTAGAAATAGTCAATCTCAAAAAGACAAATAATATTGTCAATTTACAGAATAACTCAGTTATCCTAGATAAGATTTGGAAGAGACAAATATTAGCTGATGACAAAATTGGTCTTGGATACAATAAGAAAGAAGACAATGACAAATGGAGCACCATTTACAAACATGAGAAATGACCATCCTTCTCAAAAGGAAAAGGTGCAATTACAAAGAAATTACAAGTCATGAACTTTGTTAAGGAAGGAAGATATAGAAGTAAAAAGGAAGAAGAAAATCAAATGACAGATTTATCAAGCCAAAATAAAATCAAGAATGGAAACACCTTCAATGGCTATTGTTTTTCTTGTCATATCTTTGGCCATAAAGAAATGGACTGCAAGAATCTAGAGGAAGGATATACAAGAAAATCCAAAAACTCAATTAGATGTTAGAGATGTAATTTTGTTGGGCACATAGCAAAGTTTTATCATACAATGAGATGTTACAACTGTGGTAGGTTTGGGCACAAATCCCAAAACTGCAGGAGTTCAAAAAGTCAATCCTTAAATAAGTCATTCAAGTCAGTGACAAAACCTAATAAAAGTCGGAAGAAGAAAGGAGATGACAAATCTCCAAAAACACAATTAGAAAGAGAAGATCCAAAAAGTAGAATATCTCATAGAAAGATATGGAGAAGAAAATCTGAAGGAGAAAGCAAGAAAGATGATATTACACCTGAAAATGAAGAAATTAACAATAAGAACATGATGGGTGAAGTTCCTACTAAAGAATGTGAAATTCAATATGAAATAAATCAAGCCCAAGAAAAGGAAGTGTCTATAGAAAAATATGGGACAATATCAAATTATGATGATGTCATAATTTGTTAGGCAAAGAAATAAAATACAAAAAGAAGTTTAAATTGGTTTCTACAAAATCAAAGGATTATGCCAAGAGTTTTTAAAATTAACATATGGAAAATCTTGACTATCTATATATTAGTGGTCAAATGAAAAATCATTGGTAGGGTTAGTTGTAGAATACAAGAAGAGGAAAAATAAAGGTAGCAGAGAAGTTCAAGGAGTTTCATTCAACAAAGATCAATTGATAACAAAATTTGTATTTAAATCAATTGGTATCATTCCTCAATTGATATTCCTGTGAAATATCAAAGAAGAATAAGAAGCAGATCAAAAATATCAGTAAGATTCATACTCTTGTTCTATTTTACAAAGGAAAGTTAGTAAAAACTCATGAGGAGTATTTTGGTTATTAAATAACAAAGTAATTAGATTAAGTTTTTAAAGACTTGATCACTACAAATGGGTATCACTACAAGTTGGTATCAAGAAAACTACTTATTTGAACACAAATATTCCAATGGACTAAGATAAACAATTAGTAAATTGACAGGGGAAGAGATATTGTCAGGAAGAGCTACCCTTTCAGAAACAAAGGGGGAGAGTATTCAGAGGCAGAGAGAGCATATTGAAAGGGGGAGTCATTCAGTTATGGCAAGAAGAGAATGATTGTAGGGGGAGTTACCCAAGTTCATATTTTGGTCAACAACATGCAGACAAACTGAGGTTAATCATAGGGGGAGAAACCCTTTGCCATTGATATCAAAGGGGGAGAGTAACTTCATAGGAAAAAAGCATCATCACAGGGGGAGTTTGTTTATGAAGTTAGTGTGTTTCTCTTAATGACAAAGGGGGATATTGTTGGACATATTGTCATTGATATGTTGTCATTGATGTCAACAGTTGATGTCATTTTGATGTGATGATAAGTTATTATGATGAATTGTCATTGATGAGTTATCATTGATGAATTTTCATTGATGTCAACAGTATAAGAGTTAGCAAAGAATGCAGCAGAGCAGCAAGGTTAATCTTAGGAGGAAAAGTATACTAAATATCAGCAGAATAAAATCACCTTAAGGCTGAAGAAATTCATGATTATTGTTGATCACGATAGGATCAACAATGATCCTATGATCAAAGCTCAAGGGAGATAGCGTTGCCGAAATCCCACAGGGATAAAAGTTTATTGAAAAAGGGAAACCTTTATAAAAGATCAAGCAACGCGAGATATTCATCCAGAATTCAGATGCAAACCCAACCATTGGATCATAGAGGAAACCTGCGCAAAGAAGGAAAAGAATCATGTCCGTTGATGTAGATTTTGGGACAAATCAGGAACCGTCATATCGAGGGGAAGTCAGAGTTTGGAAGAATTATATCTCGACCATCATATCTGGGAGTTACAAGAGAAGGACCATTGAAGTTCTGTTCGATTCATTAGAGGACTGGTCAACGATCAGATCAAGTCGTGATCGTTGGATACACAAGCGCTAGATCAAGGGAAGGGATTGATTGTGGAGAAAAAAGGGAGAATTAAACAACGCGTTAATTCCAATCTCGCAATTAGTCTAGACCATCGGATTACAAGAGAAGGACCATTGGAGGACTGGTCAATGATTAGATCAAGTCATGACCATTGGATACACAAGTGCCATATAAAGGGAAGGGATTGATTGTGGAGCATGAAGGGAGAATTAAGAAACATGTTAATTCCAATCCCACAATTAGTCTATATCATCAATCATCACCCACCAATAGATCTACGGTTGGCATCAGTTCCACTACCAATGAGAAGTTCCCATTGCGGAACTTGGCGATAGTTTTAAACGTCGTGCAAGTTGGGACCCTGCAATCATCCTTGATCGTTGATCTACTCCGGGAGAATTATCGGCCGTTGGATCAAGTTGAGTGGAAGGATAGAGTAAGTCATGAACCATAGATCATGGAAGTGACATACGCATGGTCATCCCAACTTTGACCACTTCAGGTAAAATTGACCGAAGGAAATGTGCATGAAGGAATTTTAGCTGAAGCTGAAGTTCCGAAGTAAACATGAGCCATCCGATAGTAGGTAAATTTTTGGGAAAAATAAGAGTCGTTGGATTTAAACCAAGGCAAAGCAGCATCGTAGACAGATCGAATCATCGATCGAAGATCACGATCAACGAACAACATTCATTTTGGGTTAAAAGTTGTGAGGAGGTTACACTTAGGGTAATCTCACTTCGGGTAAAACGAGAAGTAAGAAAGGTCGAAGCCCCGAAGTGGACATGGGTCGTCCAATCTGAGGAACACTTCGAAAAGCATCTCGATTGTTGGATCAAGTTTAGTGAAAGGACATGGTAAGCCACAAAGTGTCCCAAAGTAGATGCAAGTCATCTGATCTAAAGGAACACTTCACGAAATATCTCGACCATTGGATCAAGGAAAGTACAAGGATAGGATAAGCAAGGAAAAAAGGCTTGAGATCCTGAACACATGAATTCCCAATAGTCGTTGGATTAAGTTAATATTTTTCAGGTTAAATGAGGACCATCAGATCTAGACAATACATGATGGTCGTTGGATCAAAATAATGGTCAACTTCAGTGCTGACCACTTCAGCAAAAAGGGATTCATTACATATGAGTTCACCCGAAGGCTAAAGTTCCGAAGTCTCTCTCAGTCGTCGATCTGAGATACATTTCGGGAGTTAGAACAACCATTAGATCCAATAGAAGAACATGTGCCACATGAGGAGATCTACGTCAGCAAGGACACATGGTGTAATCAAATGAAGACAAGTTTCAAAGTGCAGTTGGCATTTCAGGTATGTGTGAGTCACAAATCTAAGTGACATGTGGCAGCCACTCAGTCAATGCCACGTCAACAAGTTACCTCACTCTGGGATTTTTTACTTCGGGAGTTTCACCACCAGCAAATTCCCAAAGTCCCAAAGTTCTGAAATGAACAAGAACCATTCATCGTGAAAATAGCATCCAACCGTCTGATTCACTTCGACGAAATGAACTCCGGAATATTGTGAAGGAGAAATCACCTGAAGTGTCGAAGGCCAAAGTTAATGCTGACCATTGATCTAATTCAGGAGCATTATCAATCATTGATCAAGCACAATGGAAGGATAGAATAAGCGTAAACTATGAAGTGACGCTAACCGTTGATCTACTTCGAAGAGCATTCTCAATCGTTGANTTCGGGATATTTGTAAAGAGGACGGAAGTCGCGAAGGACTAAGTACCAACAGTCGTCCATCTCATCGGGAGATTAAAAGGTGACCGTTGATTTTGATAAGTGATCAAGCACTTGCTTGGCCTATCGCCTGGTCACCATTTGCGGTCGTATAGAATAAAGAAACAAAGGGAAAAAGAAGAGGCAGCACTTAAATCAATAAGCATATGGTTTTGCGCATATGGTCATATGTAAATGGTTTGAAGGAAGTGTCTCATAAAGATTTAATTCGACAGAGAGTTAACACTAGAATAATACAGATAATTGATAAAAGATCAAATATGATATGTTGGTGAATTGAGAACATAGCAGAAGCATGAGTACGATATAATGAATTGATCCATGTCTGTGATCAACTCATGAAGACAAAAGAACCAACACACAATCATGATTAAAAGAGAGTTAATTCATGAGCATTATGAATAAAAGATAAAAGGAAAAATGATATTAATTAAAGATTTATATTATCATTTAAATGAAAAGGTACAATGGTTCAAAAATCAAAAGACATAATGATTCAAATTCACACCAGTTGGAAAACTATATAAACAAGAGGGAATGGTGAGAAGAAGTGTAGTTGAAT
>SNQJ01S0049898.1:0-32054 GCA_010110895.2 Picea sitchensis | reverse complement strand
AGAGAGAGAGAGAGGGTGGGGTGCGGCAGAGGAATGACCTTTAGGAGCGTGTGCGTGTTCCTAGAGTGTGTGTGCGTTCCTAGAGCGCGAGCATGTTCCTAAGAATGTGCAAGCGTTCTTTTGAATTCAATTTTTTTTGGGTGGGATTGACAAGGTGTATGTTGACTAGGTTGGCTCAAATTTATGTTTGGGATGACAAGCCTAGTGGTTCAATCTGCAAATTGATGAAAACCTCCATTTTTGTGAATACCCCTCTATCTCTTTGCCTTTGATGATATTTTTCTATAGGCTAAACAATTCAGTTGTTGACGAAACTATAGACATACATAGAGTCAGGTATGAAGATTTCAAATATATAATTTTTTTAAAGAAATAATATTGTTTACTATTTTTAATCTATTTTTGTCTTCATTTATATCAAAATCCTAGAATAAATACCTCTCTTATTTCTGCTATAACTTTTTCTTGGCTTAACCATTTCTCAAATGAGTTATATGCAGCTGATCCGGATTATTTTCGGCACGAAATGAGATCGGAGATATAATAAAGAAATGCACAAAGATATCGCAGATGTTCAATACTATAACAGAAATGTATCAGAGATGCAACCATAAACACAGATATACAGTAATACACGATTTCTATTAATGAAAGAAATGTACAGAGATTGTAAAAATACAGAGTGAAAGACTCGCTATAATGGTGGCAACTTATCTCTCAGAAGAGATGCAACGGCTACTCGCATTCGCAAGAAGATTATTACAATGAGGCTCGGAAGGCCTTTTTACAATAAACGAGAATGCCAAAACTCCTAGACATCCAAAAACCTAACCCTAGGAGATGAAGCGCCAAAAGTCATGTGGGCCTCGTTTGGGTAAGTTAGTACATCAACTTCCCGGGGTCATAATTTTTGCATACGATCTTTGTTTTAGGCGTGTGATATCTCGTTGGAAAGGTATCGTCGAGGAGATTCATTTTGGGGGCTCAATCATGCCTTTGGCTATCATTGAGAACCTCTATCTCTAAAAACCTTCATTTAGGCCCTCAAAATGGCCCCGGAAGTTAAAACCTGCTAAAAATAGTAAATTGCCAAAATTGCCAGAAAACTGTTTTGAGCCAGTCAGAAAAGGTGGGTGGCCATCGATATCCACCTGGATCAGTAGCACTAGAGGAGACCAATACCTATGATCTCAAAAAATAAAAAATGTTTTGACCATGTTATGACCCTCTTAGCCTGCATGAACAAAAGACGTTGTAATTTCAGGCCTATGTTGACCTTGATAATTTTAGAAAAATACATAATTAATATTAAAAAATTCCAAAAAATACACGGCACAAGAAAAATGGGTTCTCTACAAGTATACAAGTTTTTGGAATGAAATTATATCGTTAAGGTACTCAACACTTGCACAAACAAAAACATATACCTTATATTTTGTTGGAAAAATAAGATACCACTATTAGAAAAATTCATATCTGACATAGTTATACACAACGTCTATGAAAAAAAGTTGTATATATGGAAAGCTAATTCAATTTCCTATGTTTCACCCTCTTACGCCATATTCAAATTCATTGTAAAACTACCTTGAATAATCCCTCCAATTTAACAGATTGATTTTTTTCCAGGTTTGCATTGCCACTAACGCATCATGAGAGACCAACATTAGCATGCACATACCCACCAAGAAACACCAGTTAAACGATATTCTATTAATGGCTTGAAATGATCTCCAATAATTCATTTGGGTCTCTTCCAATAATTCACTTAGGGCATGTGATAAAGAGACTTAGGTCTCTTCTCATAACTACCTCTGTAATATGGTCAAGTTACCATGTATTGAGCCATGTGACACCTTAAAAACTTGATATGTGGCTTGGTCCTCATGTTGAAATGTTATGGAATGGATAAATCATGCTTGTTTCCATTGATGGCAATGACCCCCTCTTTTAGGAGTGTGGATTTATTAGCAAATCCATCTGCAATTTAGTTATTTTCCTAAAGCACTTGAAAGAATTTGATACTAGAGAATTTGATCCCCTCCTTTTTTTGCCCATTCTAACACTAAAGCTAGAATATTGTTGACGGTTGTTTTCTTCGAGACCATTTTGCTAATGACAATCTTCGAATCCCCCTTCACTATCGACAATTGAGTATTAGCTTCAATGGCTAATCTCAATCCTTGCATTAAAGCGTAGGATTCTACTATATTATTAGAAGCAATACCCAAACCCAAAGCAAACGACAATTCTATTGTTCTTTTGGGGCTTATAATAGCCCCCCACATTTGCGACACCATATCATCATCATCATCATCATCATCATCATCATCATCATTATTATTATTAACATTAACATTTATTTGGTATCTAATTAGGATTCAATATCGTATTTAAAAGATTTGCTATTTTTTCTAATAAAGATGTTTGTATAAGCATATTTTGAGATGCATTTTTGTAAGTTAAAACATGCATTTTATTGGACATTTCAAAAGTTGTTTCTAATGTCTCTATAATGTTCATATTTTAAAAGCAAAATAACAAAAAAAAAAAAAAATCATTAAAATTTCAAGGTAGAAATATCTTTTGAAAGTTTTTTTTAGGTGATTGATCATTCAAAATCTTGTACCCTTTATTGTTTTCATAGGTTCAAAAGAGGGTGACTTATGCTACATAGTATTGTTGTTACATTTATTTATGTTGAGAGTTGTTTTTTTCTTTACAAATAAAGTAATTAAATTACCTCAATAAAAAAGAAATAAATCATATTTTTTATTTATTTAATTAATTAAATTATTATTAATTAAACAAATTTAATAATAAATAAACTAATTAAATAACAATAATTTAATTAAAATGATTAATAAACTAAATCATTTATTAGTTTTACTTTATTTTTAATTAATTAATTATTATTTTATTAATTAACTTAATTAAATTCTCATTATATTTATAGTAAATTAATCATTAATACTCCAAACTTATCAAATGCATTAAATATGGAAACCCACCTTGTATTAATAATGTGGTCCTCACTTCAATATCTCATGCTATAATCCTATGTATACCATGCAATCTTGCATTGGTAATATGATCTGCAATTTAACATCACGATATAGTCTCATGTATGCCATCATTCCATGGTTTGCACAAAGACAAACATTGCATTCAAAACAAGTGCTACATGGCAGCTTAGTCCCTGCCATGCAGTCTTGAAATGAACATCAGTGATTGATTAATGGTTGTCCATATTTATTTATGTGTAAATGCATTCCTATTGCTTGATAGTTTAATATGGAAAAAAATAATGTATATATGTTAAAACTCTTTACATTTGTGAAATATTATCAATATTGAAGTTGTTTTTAATATATAAAATCTATTTTTTAAATACTTAATGGATCTTCATAAAAAACCACAACACCACGAGCATTTGTGTCATTGTGTGTGAGAGATTGTAAGTAATTGGGACATGGAAATAAATTATATTTTCTATAAAAATATGATTTCCTTTTAGATATTTAAATGAGGCCCATGGTATACCATCAAATGACTATTAATGAATTTCTAAAATGGTTAAATTTCATCATGGTAAAGATATTTAATTCAGGATGCATCTTATCGCTCTCATAAAATGGAGTGTACGATAAGTTTTATATGTGTTGTGGTGGACAATAGAGACGGTGCAGACTATGGAGAGACAGTGGGTTACTCTTGTGATGGATGGGTTGGCTGACTCTTTTTCTCGATATGAGAGTCTGAAACACTCTTGATATTTAATACTTGCATTTGATATTTGATATTTATATTATTGTAATTTTTAAAATTGATTAATTTTAGAAAAAAAAAATTAAACAATAATCTTAATTCATTATAATGTTAAAAGATTGATTTTTAACATCATAATGATAATAAAGATTAATAACAATGCTCGAAAATATGAGAGAAATAAAACTTTACTTTTTATTAAGATGTATGTGACTTGAGCTCTCTTCTTAATAATAATAATCTATTTTTAAGGTCACTGCCAAGCTAGCACACTAAATTGGTGTATGAGACCCCCTTGTTTGTGGGACAAGGGATCCCCCTCCGCCCAACGATTTGACTGGTAAAGTCTACGAAGGTATACATACTTAAAAGGAAACACATGTTCTTAACCATTAGGCCCACTCATATGTGACTCTTTCTCATTGAAAACCACACTTAGAATCACTCATAAAAATTCTAATACCAAAAAGCCTATCAACTTAGTATCAAGATTTGCTTGCAAATGTTGATTGTCGTACCAAAAAGTTTTCGAATATTGTTAATTGTCCACTCAATTTTAATTGTCGTATCAACATGTTTTGGAATATTGTGGAATTTTTTTTTTGAGATTTATATATCTTGCATATACTGAAATTTTGAATTATACAAGGAATTAGGTTCATAAATTTTATATTTGCAGTAGTAGTAGATAATGTGTTGTTTATTGAACGGTTTCATTCTCTGTAATGAATAAAAACTTAGTGCTTCAATAAGTCAAGAAGAAAAAATGGATTAGTAAATACATTCAATTTCCATTATAATGAATTAAATTCATAGCAATGATGTTCAAGCCTCGTTCCACCACCGTTACAAAATCCTATACGAAAGAGAAACAATTATTTTTATGTAAACCTTGTTCCAATAATTTATATTATGACCTATTTAGTGTTATTTCAATCCATTATTGATCTAGCGTATCGAACTGGGCAGTGATCTACATATAATGGTAATTTTTGCAATTTTTTTTTAACTCTGTCTATTCTCCTTGCCAATATGAAAAAAAGTCTCTCTTATAGTTGTTCGCTCTGGTTAATAGCATATCTTCTAGTTGTTGACACAAGTGCATCGAGAAGGGAGCGAAGGGATCGAGAATTAGATCTTGGTCACATCAAAAATAATAAATCACAATTAATTTACGCCGTCATCGCGGCAATAACACCTTGAAATTCGCCCCCTGCCAGTGCATTGAAGTTTTCGTACGTAAAACATGGGAAATGTGAAAAAAATTTAAGTCAAACTTGTAATTAATAGTAAGTCAATAAAGAACTCATCGCTATATTTCAGCTTTGGGCAGGGAATAATAATTAATTAAGAGCACATGAAATATTGTAAATATTCTACTTAACAAATTCATATCAACAAATATTAACAAAACTATTTATGATTTTGGATTAATAGAATCACATAAATTATAGGTTAACACAACACAATTTAGTTGTAGTAGGAATATTTGAAAGCATAAAATTCTTTTTTTGCACTTAAAAAGAATAATTTTATTAATAAAAAATAACAATTTCAACAAAAATTTCATAATTAAATTTTAATGAAGGTAAACAATCGAAAAAAATATATACATAGACAAATTCAAACTTAAAAAATAATCCAAAAACTATATGATTGGATTAAGTGAAAAAAATTTGAATTAAAAAACTTTACAATCTAATGCAAAATGATACAACTACACATGAAACTTGATAATATCTTTTCATAAATGTAAGGATTTCAATATAAGGATATGCACATCTTCAACTTTGGTTCAATACAATTTCTTGAAGCCTAAAAGATAAATAACCATAATTATCAATATAATTAATAAAACTTTGGAGTACATATAAAAAATTATTAAAAAAAATACTATATTAAAAATTAATATTTTTAAAATAAATATAAATTTATATAAAAAAAATATTTAAAAATTAATATTTTTAAAATAAATATAAATAAAATTTAGTATATTTTAAAAATAAAGAGATATATATATTATAAATGTAAATCTAAATTATAATTACGAAATCTATAATAGTATTTTAATTTATTATATTAAATTAATATTTTGTAAAATATTCAAAATGCTGAAAAAAATGATAATCAAAACAAAAACCAAATTAACAAAAAATACTACTTATCATTAAAGTGACATGACCTATGAAAGACACGGCCATCCCTAACCTGTACAAGCAAATCGCCATGCTTGTACCTATACAATCCAATCGCCAGTTTTGGTGTGATGGACCTGTACAACTCGTTCCATCTATGAATATCCGCCGCCTCCACAATAAGACCGTTAAAAAATGACATAATCATATTAGAAATAAATAAATATAAATATTTAAATAAAATAATAAAATTCAAAATCTAATTATAATAAAGTTTTAAATTTTTGTTAGTCAACTCCAAACTAATACAAAACTAATACAAAGTCAACAAAAACTCATTGTTATAGTCCTGCTTTGGCAGGAACTAATAAGTTTAGTCAAACACTCTATGCCATATCACGCCGGCTGTAAAGCGTTTTCTCAAAAAAAGTAGGTTAATTTAGTAGGCATTAGCTTTTTAAAAAAAGTATGGTTGATTTAGACATTAACGTCAGATCTATATTTACACTGTTCTGGAAAAATTAAAAGGTCATGAAAGAATTAAGAACTAGACAAATAGATATATATCATAATTTTTTATTAAAATTATTTTTGAAAAAAGTGAAAATTTGAATTAGGTATTTTTTTAATAGATATACACTCTTATATATACTTTAAGTGGGTTTAATGGTTAAGAACATGTGTTTCTTTTTAAAATATTACAATTTTAAATCTAGAAAAAGTAGAATTTGTAAAACCAAACCATATAAAAGCATCTCAATAACTATAAATGACCATGAAAAATCCAAACATTACAAAAACTTACATGAAAGCTTAATCCTCATAGATTGAAGGGATAACAGACCAGATAAAAAAATATAAATTTCATTACATAAAATCATGCTAAAAACACACACCTAAAAGCTCCATTCATAACTTGTCTTGAAGTTCAAATGCAATTCCAATATATTTGAGCTATAGACAAAAACTGAAAACTCCAAATTCTGTTATACAAACTAGGGTTCCAGCCTACGAATACATTACAATAAAATGTGTCCTGCTACAGTACTCCATGAAAGGTATCCTGCTACAGTACTGTAGCAGTGCAGCTATAGATGTATTACATCTCATTCAAGTCTGGTTTATCACTGAAATTGCAGTACAGTACTAATGAGTGAAGGCATAAAAGACTGTAGATATGTAAATAAGCAAGGCTGTAGAAACTAGAGCAACCAAAGTTGAAGTTGCCTTCACTGTGGAGCTTACCCCACATGACAGAGTGCCCAATCTGATCTGTATCACGTTCACCATTGACAACATCAAGAATACGCATCCAACTACAGACCCAAGTGCCGAGGCAAGCATTCCAAGCCTTAGCAGCTTGTTGTTGATATGACCCTTGGTTGCCTCATGAAGATCTTTGCTGTTGTTTATTATGATTGCTAATTTCAAGCCCTGTGCAATCAAGCTGGAGAACAGAAACGAACTGAATGATGCCACCTCAAACACCAAAAGGTTCTTAATAATGTTCTCACCTGCATCACAAGCGCCGCTGTGTTCTAAGCTCTTCTGCCCAGGGGTTGCCAATGACAGCCCAACGAATACTGCAACTGTGAACAACGAGTTCACACTCACCAGGCCGTCCAGTGCTGTTACTTGCACACTTGTTGTTCCTTTGCTCAGAACCTTGTCAATCTCTTCTATAGGCTCAGAACTACACGCCCACATGGAAATTTCAGGATTAAAGGACGTTTAAAACCGAAACAACATATGCACTAAAAATATGTCCTGGAATCTTGCTCCAAAGATGAAACTAAATAAAAATTGGACGAGGAATCTTATGAAAGCCACTATATATCTGAAAACATCTTTAGCAAACCCCAAAGAACGAACTACTCAACAGCCGCCATAGAAATAGCTCGTATCAATAAAGATGGTTTTGTAAGACCTACAGAAGCTTGGAAAAACTCAAACGAAGAGATTGAGAGGCCTGAAGCTTACAAAATCGAATGATCTGCTACCATCCCAGACATTGCNAGGTTCTTAATAATGTTCTCACCTGCATCACAAGCGCCGCTGTGTTCTAAGCTCTTCTGCCCAGGGGTTGCCAATGACAGCCCAACGAATACTGCAACTGTGAACAACGAGTTCACACTCACCAGGCCGTCCAGTGCTGTTACTTGCACACTTGTTGTTCCTTTGCTCAGAACCTTGTCAATCTCTTCTATAGGCTCAGAACTACACGCCCACATGGAAATTTCAGGATTAAAGGACGTTTAAAACCGAAACAACATATGCACTAAAAATATGTCCTGGAATCTTGCTCCAAAGATGAAACTAAATAAAAATTGGACGAGGAATCTTATGAAAGCCACTATATATCTGAAAACATCTTTAGCAAACCCCAAAGAACGAACTACTCAACAGCCGCCATAGAAATAGCTCGTATCAATAAAGATGGTTTTGTAAGACCTACAGAAGCTTGGAAAAACTCAAACGAAGAGATTGAGAGGCCTGAAGCTTACAAAATCGAATGATCTGCTACCATCCCAGACATTGCTGGTAGATCGCAGAAAATATGCAGAGTGAGCTTCTTCAAATGACGTTCAGATGAACTCCGCCCTGCAATATGAGCATCTAATGATATGTTTAGCGGAGCAGCTGGATTGAAACAGAGTCTCAATTTTTTTCTTTAACAATTAATTTGGTAGTCGTTGAAAAAGAAACGACTTCGCAATTAATCTCGTGGTTGTGAAAAAGAAAGCACTACTTTTACCAGCAAGCTAGGGGTCCATTTCATTTAAAAGTTAGCATAAGTCTATAGGATGCACGGGCGATCAATCAGCACCCGGCAGCCGTCCTTTAAGACTGCTGTCAGGGCCTGCCCGCCTGTTATCAGTGTGCCCATCTTTCATGTAGTAAATGGCCGTGGCGTTTTCTAATTGTGTTTTTCCTTTTTTTTTTCCTTAGCTTCTTTTAATTGTTGTCATAATTTCAACAATTTCCACCTTACTTTGTCCAAGCTCATTTATCACTTATTTTGCAAACCAAGAGAAGCCAAACACTACTGGACCTTCTCTAAAGAGTATTGGTTTAATGAACATGTGTGCACATTTTTCTTGAGTATGGAATTTTTCAAGGGATACTCCACCTCCATCACTGACCTGTCTTACAAAATGGTATTTAACCACAATATGCTTAGTCTTACCATGATAAGTTGGATTGTTAGCCAAATAAATGGCCCTTTGAGTGTCACAAACACATTTACCTTGTCTTGTACTTTTCCAAACTCATAATAGACCTTTTAACCAAATTGCCTCCTTCCATGCATGTGAGACAGCTATATATTTTGCCTCAATAGTGGATGAAACAACAATGTTTTGACTCTTTGACATCCAACAAATAAGTCCTCTTGCAAGAGTAAAAACATAACCTGAAGTTGATCTCTTTTTGTCCAAGTCACACACAAAATCAGATTCAACATAACCACAAACATAATCACTATAGCCATTATAGGTGATACAATAAGCACTTATGCCTTGAAGATACCAAAGCACCCATTTAATTGTTGTGCAATGTTCTTTACTTGGATTTTCCATGTATCTAATGATGACACCAACAATATGTGACATTATGTGAAATGTCAAGTCTTGTACATATCGTCGCATACATTAAAATTCCTACTGCACTAGCATATGGTACAATAGACATATAATCATTTTCTTCTTTATTACTAGGACATAAACCTGAAGAAAGTTTATGACATCCAACAAATAAGTCCTCTTGCAAGAGTAAAAACATAACCTGAAGTCGATCTCTTTTTGTCCAAGTCACATACAAAATCCGATCCAACATAACCACAGACATAATCATTATAACCATTATAGGTGATACAATAAGCACTTGTGCCTTGAAGATACCGAAGCACCCATTTAATTGTTGTGCAATGTTCTTTACTTGGATTTTCCATGTATCTAATGACGACACCAACAATATGTGACATTATGTGAAATGTCGGGTCTTGTACATATCGTCGCATACATTAAAATTCCTACTACACTAGCATATGGTACAATAGACATATAATCATTTTCTTCTTTATTACTAGGACATAAACCTGAAGAAAGTTTAAAATGGGAATCCAAAGGGATATTTATTGGTTTCACATTATTCATATCGAACCTCAAAAGTATTTTATCCACATACTTCTGTTGTGAAATCCAAAGCTTACCATGTTTCCTGTCTCTGTGTATTTCAATTCCCAAGGTTTGTTTTTCTACTCCTAGATCCTTCATACCAAAAGTCCTAGCCATATGAGCCTTTAACCTATTGATATCAATCATGCTTTTGCTTGCAACAAGCATGTCATCAAAATATAACACCAAGATAATTGATATACTATTATCCAAACTTTTGAAGTAAACATAATGGTCATACTCACTTCTTGTGAAATTTTGGCTCACCATGAAGGAATCAAACTTCTTGTACTATTGCTTGGGAGACTTCTTCAGGCTGTACAATGACTTCTTGAGTTTGAAAACAAATCTTCTTTTGTGATCCTAAACAAAACATTCTGTTTGTTCCATATAGATCTCCTCATCCAAATCTCCATGTAAAAATGTTGTTTTGACATCTAGCTGCTCTAATTGTGCTTTAACTCAAGATCAAGTAAAGCAACTAGTGCTAGCCTAACACAAATTGAAACAAGCTTAACAACTGGTGAAAATATTTCATGGAAATCAATATATTTCATTTGAGAATACCCTTTTTCCACTAGTCTTGCTTTGTACCGTTCAACTTTATCATCAACACCTTTTTTTAGTTTGTAGACCCACTTGCAATCAACAAACTTCCTTCCCATTGGGAGTTCTACTGGGTCCCATGTTTGATTCTTCTCCAAGGCATCCATCTCTTCTTTCACTTGTTAATAACCATTTAGCACTTTCAATACCATCCATTACTTCCTAATAACAACAAGGTTCCCCTTCATTAGAAATCAAAGAAATAGGTGAAGTATAATCTTCATACCTTTTAGGAGGATTCTTGACCCATGTAAATATCCTTAGAGTTGATTGTGGCATTTCCACATTTTCCTATATGTTTTCTACATCCTCATTTATATCTCCATAAGCTTCTTTCCACCCCTTATGTTTTCTACATCCTCATTTATATCTCCATAAGCTTCTTTCCACCCCTTATCTCATGTAGATAACTGAATTTCCAATTGAATTTGTTGATTTTGAGGTACTTGTTCCCGTTTCATTTCAACTTCTACTATGTATTATTTAATTAGAGAAGATTCATCAAATACTACATCTTTGTTGATGATGATTTTATGGGCAGTAAGATCTTACAATCTCTATCCCTTAACTCCATCATCATAAGCAACAAAGATGTACTTTCTTGATCTAGGGTCTAATTTAGAATGCTAATATTTAGAAATAAGAGCGTAAGCATCACAACAAAAAAATTTCAAATTTGAATAATCACACAAATGACCTGTCCATACCTTTTCAGGAATCTTATAGTCTATTGCAACTGATGGTGACCAATTTACCAAATAGAAAACCATAGTGATTGTTTCTGCGCACAATTATTGTGGCATCTTGGCATTACTGAGCATGCTCCTTGCTCTCTTTAGAAGAGTCATGTTCATGTGTTCAACCACATCATTTTGTTGGGGAGTATAAATTGTGGCTTTATGGCTTTCGATCCCAACATCCTTGCAATATTTTTCAAAATAAAGATGTGAATTCGCCTCCATTGTTTATTTTTAAACACTTGATTGTCTTACCAATTCTCTTTTCAAGTAAAGCTCTAAATTGCTTAAATACATCAACTTTTGTTTTTAGAATAAAGACCCACACCTTTCTAGAGTAATCATATATAAATGTCACAAAATATTATGATCCTTCAAAAGAAACTATAAGGGATGTCCCCCAAACATATGAAGGGATATATTCTAGAAAATCTTTACTTGTGTGAATCCTTGTTATAAAATTTTGTTTACACCGCTTTCCAAGAACACAATGCTTGCAAAAATTCAAATTCAAAGACTTCAACTCTGGACGTAACTTACAATTTATTAGTACCTTTAGACCTTCCTCACTCATATGACCTAGTCATTGATTCCATAAATGAGTAGTATCGTTTGTTTCCTCAGATAACACCATTGCCTCATTTATCTCAGTGCTTCCTTCCAGCTTGTAAATATTTCCAATCTTTGTAGCCTTCATTACCACCAAAATTCCCTTGGAACCCTTCAACACTCCACCTTGACTTGTAAATTTATAACCTACAGAATCCAAAACTCCCAAATAAATTAAATTCTTTTTAAATTCAAGAACATGTCTTACATCTGTCAACGTCCTTACAATACCATCCGAAATCTTAATCTTAATGCTCTCAACTCCAACAATCTTACAAGAAACATTGTTTCCCATAAGAACAATACCACCATCAACAACTTGGTAAGAAGAAAACCAACTCCTATGTGGACACATATGATGTGAAGCACCAAAATATTATAACCAATCTTCATGATATTGTGAGCCATTACAAATAGAGAAAACTTCATCAACCATTGTGAGTCTCAAAATTTTTCTTTAACAATTAATTTGGTGGTTGTTGAAAAAAAAACACTTCACAATTTGGTAGTTGTGAAAAAGAAAGCACTACTTTTACTAGCAAGATAAGGGTCCACTTCATTTAAAAGTTAGCATAAGTCGATAGGATGCATAGACAATCAATCAACACCCGACAACCTTCCTTTAAGACTGATGTTGGAGCCTGCCCCACTGTTATCAGTGTGCCCATCTCCCTTGTAGTACATGGCCATGGCGTTGTCTAGTTGTGTTAAGTTTTGATCTTTTTAGTCATAATCCGACGACATAAATCTACAAGAAATCATAATTTTTTGTTGTTTAAATTGCATTTTTGAATGTAGAAATGGATTTAGCGTGCTGAAAAACCATGGGGCACTCGGATTATAAAGAATTAACTGCTTAAATTTGTAGTTCCAACAATTTCTCGTCAGATTTCAAAGAAAATTAAACAGAAAATATCCCCAGAAAAGAGCCACAGCGTAGAAGAGTTAGATTACGGCCATGGCTCCTATATTCCTACCATCCTACAATTATAGTGATTGAATTCCCAACAACTCACTCCGTTATCTACCCCAAGCTCCATCATCATCATCAGTCAGTCCCACCAAGTTGTCTCATTATTGATTGATGTAGGGGACAGACGATTATGTAGTTGTAACTTGCTCTCCCGCGTCCATTTCAAACTTTTTCAAAAGTTCCAGCCCACGATTTCGCATTTTGATGCCATGTTCTATGCTCTTGTGGTTCCATACCCAACGCAACTTCCAAAGGTTTTACAATCACTTTCGTTACCATTTCCAACCTACGTCAACAAATCATTGAAACTCATTCTCACACTGTTCAACAAGTTGATGCTCAAATCTTCGATGGATTGCCTTTCATTTCAATTGGTTTGCTAGATTCAATGAATTTATGAACTCAGTGGATAACAACTTCTTCACAATCTCCACAAGATAGAGCCTCCCTTATTTTTCCATAGCAGATACTAGACTTTTATTTTCATTTGTGTTAAGCGGGTGAGCACAAAAGAAAATATAGCAACAGAGAATTATTACAGGAAACATTAATGGGAATAATAAAGACAACAAACACATTTAAAAAAGACAAAGTTTTACGTGGTAAAACCTTGACACTTAATGAAGGAAACATCCATGGTGCAAGGTATCTTATTATTCAAGATGCTTAAAAATTACAAATGTCTCTTGGGACTTCATAAATATATATATCTACAAAGTAAGTTACATCTTAAATGCATCTTGGGGCTTCATAGATATATAAATATCTACAACGTAGGTTACATTAGTTCAAGAACATGTATTCACGAAATGCTTATATGAACCACCAAATATTTACTATAAGTAAATTTGATTTTTTTGTTGCCTTAGCTTCTTTTAATTGTTGTCATAATTCCAACAATTTCCCCCTTGACAACAATTTACCTAATACCTTGTCCAAGCCCATTTATCACTTATTTTGCAAACCAAGAGAAGCCAAACACCACTAGACCTTCTCTAAGAGTACTGGTTTAATGAACATGTTTGCACAATTTTCTTGAGTATGGACTTTCTCAAGGGCTACTCCACCTCCATCACTAAACTGTTTTACAAAATGGTATTTAACCACAATATGCTTAGTCTTCTATGACAAGTTGGATTGTTAGCCAAATAAATGGCCCTTTGAGTGTCACAAACACATTTACCTTGTCTTGTACTTTTCCAAACTCATAATAGACCTTTTAACCAAATTGCCTCCTTCCATGCATGTGAGACAGTTATATATTTTACCTCAATAGTGGATGAAACAACCGTGTTTTGACTCTTTGACATCCAACAAATAGGTCCTCTGGAAAGAGTAAAGACATAACCTGAAGTCGATCTCTTTTTGTCCAAGTCACATAAAAAATATGAATCAACATAACCACATAAATAATCACTATAACCATCATAGGTGATACAATAATAATGTGTGCCTTGAAGATACAAAAACACCCATGTCATTGTTGTGCAATGTTCTTTACTTGGATTTTCCATGTATCTATTGACAACACCAACAACATGTGAAATGTCAGGTCTTGTACATACCGTCGCATACATTAAAATTCCCACTGCACTAGCATATTGTACACGAGACATATAATCATTTTCTTCTTTATTACTAGGACATAAACTTGAACAAAGCTTAAAATGGGAATCCAAAGGGATGTTTATTGGTTTCACATTATTCATACTGAATCTCAAAAGTATCTTCTCCGCATACTTTTGTTGTGAAATCCAAATCTTAACATGTTTCCTGTCTCTGTGTATTTCAATTCCCAAGATTTGTTTTTCTACTCCTAGATCCTTCATACCAAAAGGCCTATCCATAGGAGCCTTTAACCTTTTGATATCAACCATGCTTTTGCTTGCAACAAGCATATCATCAACATATAACACCAAGATAATTGATATTCCATTATCCAAACTTTTGAAGTAAACATAATGGTCATACTCACTTATTCTGAAAATTTGGCTCACCATGAAGGAATCAAACTTCTTGTACCATTGCTTGGGAGATTGCTTTGGGCCATACAATGACTTCTCGAGTTTGCAAAAAAATATTCTTTTGCGATCGTGAACAAAACATTATGGTTGTTCCATATACATCTCCTCATCCAAATATCCATGTAAAAATGTTAATTTTGACATCTAGTTGCTCTAACTGTGCTCTAACTCAAGATCAAGTAAAGCAACTAGTGCTATCCCAACACGAATTTAAACAAGCTTAACATCTAGTGAAAATATTTCATTGAAATCAATATCTTTCGTTTGAGAATACCCTTTTTCCACTAGTCTTGCTTTGTACCATTCAACTTTATCATCAACACCCTTTTTTAGTTTGTAGACCCACTTGCAACCAACAACCTTCCTTCCCTCTAGGAGTTCTACTAGGTTCCATGTTTGACTCTTCTCCAAGGCATCCATCTCTTCTTTCACTTGCTAATAACCATTTATCACTTTCAATACCATCCATCACCTCCTATTAACAACAAGGTCCCCCTTCATTAGAAATCAAACAAATAGGTGAAGTATAATCTTTATACATTTTAGGAGGATTCCTAACCCATGTAGATCTCCTTAGAGTTGATTGTGGCATTTCCACATTTTCCTATATGTTTTTTGCATCCTCATCTATGTCTCCATAATATTCTTTCCACCCCTTATCTCATGTAGATGACTAAGTTTCCAATTGAATTTGTTGATTTTGAGGTACTTGTTCCTGTTTCATTTCAACTTCTACTATGTTTGATTTAATTAGAGAAGATTCATCAAATACTACATCTCTACTAATGATGATTTTATGGGCAGTAAGATCTTACAATTTGTATCCCTTAACTCCATCACCATAAGCAACAAAGATGTACTTCCTTGATCTAGGGTCTAATTTAGAACATTGATATTTAGAGATAAGAGCGTAAGCATCACAACAAAAAAATTTCAAATTTGAATAATCTCGTGAATGACCTATCCATACCTTTTCAAGAATCTTACAGTCTGTTGCAACCAATGGTGACCGATTTACCAAATATAAAACCATAGTGATTGTTTCTGCCCACAACTCTTGTGGCATCTTGGCATTACTGAGCATGCTCCTCACTCTCTCTAGAAGAGTCATGTTCATGTGTTCAACCACATCATTTGAGGATTATAAACGGTGTTTTTATGCCTTTCGATCCCAACATCCTTGCAATATTTTTCAAATTAAAGATTTGAACTTGCCTCCATTGTCCGTTCTTAAACATTTTATTGTCCTACTAGTTCTGTTTTCAACTAAAGGTCCAAATTTATTAAATACATCAACTTTTCTTTTTAGAATAAAGACCCACACCTTTCTAGAGTAATCATCTATAAATGTCACAAAATATTATGATCCTCCAAAAGAAACAGTAGGGGATGGCCCCCAAACATCTGAAGGGATATAATCTAGAAAACCTTTACTTGTGTGGATCCTTGTTTTAAACTTCTGTCTACACTGCTTTCCAAGAACACAATGCTTGTAAAAATTCAAATTCAAAGACTTTAACTCTGGAAGTAACTTACGGTTTATCAGTACCTTGAGCCCTTTCTCGCTTATATGACCTAGTCGCTAATTCCATAAATGAGTAGCATAATTTGCTTCCTCAGATACCATCATTTCCTCATTTATTTGAGTGCTTCCTTCCAGCTTGAAAAGGTTTCCAATATTTGTAGCATTCATTACCACCAAAATTCCCTTGGACACCTTCAATTCTCCACCTTGACTTGTAAATTTATAACCTACATAATCCAAAACTCCCAAATAAATTAAATCATTTTTAAATTCAGGAACATGTCTTACATTTGTCAACATCCTTACAATACCATCAAATATTAATCTTAATGCTCTCGACCCCAACAGTCTTACAAGAAAAATTGTTTTCCATAAGAACAATACCACCATCAACAACTTGGTAAGAACAAATCCAACTCCTATGTGGACACATGTGATGTGAAGCACCAAAATATAATAATCAATCCTCATGATATTGTGAGACATTAAAAATAGATAAAACTTCATCAACCATACATGAACTTGTTTCAACTGGATTTGCTTCCTTTTCAGAGTCATCATTGGATTCTTTCCTCTTCCAACAATCTTTCTTGAGATGTCCTAATTTATTGTAGTAACAACATTTTAGTTTACTCTTTTTTCCTTTTGACTTAGATATTTATGTACCTTTTGATGTCTCCCCTCTTTCTTTGGATTGACCCCTAACCACCATTGCTTCAGGTGTGGAGGATTCTATATTGGATTTCCTTCACAACTTCTTAGACAACAAGGATCCCACAAAAGAATCACAATCAAGAGTGTCAATTTTGATAAAGCTAATGGAAGTGACTAAGTAGTCCCAAGATTTAAGCAATGAACACAACAACATAACTTCCTTGTCTTCATCATCGATTTTTACATCCATACTAGTTAATTGTCATATAAGAGTATTAAAAACATTTAGATGATCAACTATTTTGGTACCTTTATTCATCCGTAAACTATATAATTTCCTCTTCAAGTAGATTTAGTTTGCCAAGGAGTTTTTCATGTAAATGCTCTCAATTCTTCTCCATAAGTCTATTGTGGCTTCCTCTCCAATAATATTGAATAGAACATCATCTACCAGACACATCCTAATGGTGTTGAGAGCTCTCACATTCAGATCTTCCCAATCCTTATCTATCATACCCATTGGTTTCTTTATCTTTCCTGCCAACACCTTATACAGACCTTGTTGCACCAATAGATCTTGTATATTGAGCTTCCACAACTCGAATTTATTCTTCCCATTAAACTTCTCCACCTCAAACTTAACATTCAAGACTTTCATCATTGGAACAAACACCAAAATTTAATACAAGTCAATTTAATTCTTGACTAAAGAACCGTTGTCCCAAATTTTCACACAGATCCCCACTAAATAAAAAATTTAAAATTATATATATATATATATATATACCAAATTGGGTAGTACCTTCACCAAATCAAGTAGACTCCACTATACCACTTGTGGGGTTTGCAATTTAATCACACAAAGTTTGTACTTTGTGGCCTCCAACAAATCAGACACTTTGGAAAATCGCATAGAATTTGCTTTGAATTCTTCACAACATCCAACAAACGATTCTAAGCTTCCTCCTCTTGATAGCGATCCCAACAACCTCACAGATATGATCCTTTACTCTTCACAATCTTCATGACCTTTCTCCAGCAAGAGCATACAAGAAAATTTTGACCTCTCCTCATGGATCACGGTTCGACCTTTTCCTCTGCACATGACTGAACATTCTCTTTCCCAACGATCGACAAATTCCTCGACGATTTCTTTTCAGGGCAACGTGACCAACAAATTCGACCAAACTTCCTTTTCCTCTCTGGTTTTTCCTCCTCATGGCTCGACCCTCTTCCAAACCAGTGATCTCCTTACTGCTCGGCCCTCCAACACTCAGTTTTTCCTCCTCAGCGCTCGACCCTCCTCTTCATGCGACCAAACGATTTGAACTCAGATATGATTCAGTGCGCTTCCTTCCTCATCTATGATACCACTTGTTAAGCACGTGAACACACAAGCAAATATAACAACAAAGAATTATTACAGGAAAAAGTAATGGGAATAATAAACACAACAAGCACATTTAAAAAAGACATAAAGTTTTACATGGTAAAACCCTGAAACTTCATCAAGGAAACATCCACGGGGAAAGGTATTAGTATCTTATTATTCTCTTTCCCAACGATCGGCTGGCCTCGAACATTCTTTTCGGCAACTTGACCAACAAATTCAATTCAAACTTCCTTTTCCTCTCCTGGTTTTTTCCTCCTCATGGTTCTGTCAATCTCTTCCAAACCGCTGATCTCCACGCTTCTACCTCCAACACTCAAGCCTCCTCACACCCTCCCTCTCTCTCTCTTCATGCACTAAACGATTTGAACTCAGATATGATTCAGTGCGCTTCCTTCCTCATCTATGATACCACTTGTTAAGCACGTGAACACACAAGCAAATATAACAACAAAGAATTATTACAGGAAAAAGTAATGGGAATAATAAACACAACAAGCACATTTAAAAAAGACATAAAGTTTTACATGGTAAAACCCGAACTTCATCAAGGAAACATCCATCGGGAAAGGTATAAGATCTTATTATCTTAATTGGCTTTTTAACAGCTAAATGCTCTTTAGCTTCATATATATATATATATATATATATATATATATATATATATATATATATATATATATATATATATTACATTAGTTCAAGAACTGTATCGGTTACACCGATTCATGAACTTCATATGTTATACGAACCACCAAATATATTTACTACTATAAGTAAATTTTTTTTTTTTTCACTATAGCTTATTTTAATTGTTGTCATAATTCCAATGATTTAAAGCCACCAAAAAATTTGGCATTCCCTGGAATCTTTCCATCTTGCAATGTCGAGTTTCAATTTTCACAATTGCTTGCTTAGTTTTTTCAAACGCAAAAAGATTTAGTTGTTTAAGAGGCTACTATGAAAGCATTGGTATGACAAATATTGTGGTTTGTGTGACATGATACTTTGTTTCCTACAAAGCCCAACTTATGGCCAATGACATGAATGATTCAAGTTGTTGTGAATTAAGAGATGTTTTGAATCCCCTTCTCCAATTTCCATATTCTTTCAAAAATTGATGAGTCCAAGCTGAGTTGTCATTAATTTTGCTCTTTAACCTATGAGATAAAACTTGGTTTGTCGCATTTAAGTAAATGTGAGAGGATGAAGGCTATTATATCATTTGTTGTGCTAATGTAATAGAATCAAAATATATCATGCATGGAAGAGGTATACACAAATTGTTCGTTAGGGGAATACTATAAAAAACAAGCCTACAAGCAATACAAGCAAAACTGTAAGCAAGCCGCTTTCATAACCTTCCTCAACTCACAATAAGGTATTCTTGGTAAAGCATATTTAGAGTAGACAAATTGTGTAACAACTATTTCACTGAGGTCATTGGTTTCCTTATTTTTGTATGGGTTATAAGCATTATTTTGATCACGTAGTGTTCTCTCAACATGGTATTTTGAAGTTAAAAAGCTAGTGTTATTGATCATTGAATGATATTTTCTTAATTTCCTTTTTAAATGAGAGTTGTTTGGGTGTTGGTTTGTATTTACTTATATCCACCTTTGATATGGTTGTCCTTACATTTCAAGGACAACCTTTGTCTTCATTTCACGTTATACATGGTCTTTGATCTGAAGGCATTTTTCACAATGTAATTCCTTTTGGCAGGACTTTTCACACTTGTTTTCATATTTATATGCTCGACATACAATAAAAGTTTAGTGGGATTTGGTATGTATCCATCGGATGTGAGGACACAAGGTTTGCATCTTTATCTATGTGACTTGGTTTATTCTCACTTTAGAGTTGCGGCAATAAAAGTTTACTAGGTTTTGATATGGATGTATTTTTGAGTTATACAGAGTTTAAGCTTGTAGGTTTGCATATTAGAGATCAAGGGAGTTTTTGCATGTGCATTAATCATTGAAGGATATAATATAGAAATTTCATGACAAAAAAACAATCTAAAGACTTCCTTTTAGTGAATTGATAAATTTTAAAATGGCAATCCATTTGTTTCTAGAAACCAATGCATATTGATTAGGAGGCTATTGTAGCATGCATTATTAATGCATATTTGTGAGGTTTAGGGTATCCACTTCAAAGATGTTAAATATTGGTATTTACCTATTTAGACTTAATTATTTGTATTTGTAAGGATGAGGTCAAATGACCAAATATTTGGGTATTCTCTAACAATATTATGGCACTCCATAACAAAATTGGATTCAATATTATATTAAATTGTGCTCAAATTAGATGGACTAAAAGGTGCTTATTAATCTTTATAAACTACATTGCATTTTTAGCTAATTTGTATAAGATTTTGAACAAAAAATTAGAAGATCGTTTAAATAGATAAAGTACTGAATGAAGTAATATAATTGAATCTAGAGTTAGAATGTTAAAAAAATGATTATAGATTGATTTGTTGATCCCTGTAAAGTACCCTTATTTTTTTAATATCTTTTTAAAAGTGAACTTTGTTTTTTTAATGGTTCAAGTACCAAAGGTCAAACAACCAAAATTTGAGAGCAAATTAGGGAATATTGACTATTGACTAGATGAAGTGATCTTATTGTCCGTTTCACTTAAAATGACCCCTTTTTCACATTAAACTAAATGAATACAATCTGCACATGCAAGGTAATTTGGTACTATGACTAACAATGCCATGAATAATGCATATGAGAGTGTACTTCACATTGAACTAAATGAATACAATCTGCACATGCATTGGTAATTTGGTACTATGACTAACAATGTCATGAATAATGCATCTGAGAGTGTAGTTTTTGATAAATTATTATACAAGCTAGATTTAAAAGAAAAGACATAAAATAGTTTTTGCTCTAATCTGCATATGTCTACTTGATACTTTTAGGTTAATTTGACTTAATGAAAGAGTTAAAGTTGTTAGCTTAACATTGGTGGTTTCAAGCATATAGTTTTGGTATCCCGTGGTTTTAGAGCCCGTGGATTACATGTAATAAAAGCCTTTAAATGGATGGGCTCACTTGGTAGGGGTCAAGGCCCGCTTGATCGAGTTTGGTCAAGGGAAATAATAGATCTATTGTTGATTGTTTTTGCTATAAGGGTTTTCCAAGATAAATCTAGTGTGATTCATGTGTGCATGTTGCTATGTTCTTGTTATTTTATTTATCTCTCATATTTTATTTCCTAGCAACTAGTATTATAGCCAAAAGTTTGTTTGGCTAGTTGGAAAGGAGGGTTTGGATGGCGAAGCCATGGGAACTGGGCACATCAGTGGCATAGCTCTAGTCAGTCACAGGTTTTCAGTACTGAGATTGGATGACACACATTTTGGAGATACAAGATGCCTATTCTGTCTTTGGTGAGGGTTGCAGACGTCAACAAGAGGTCGATCATGAAGGATAAAGACCGGTTTGGAAGAGGCCATAGGTTCGAAACCATATTTGTCATTAAATGATTTCCTAGTTAACTCTGGAAGGTTGTGATAAATTTTGTTGTGGCTTAGTCCAACAACTAAGATTAGTTGGAGAATGTGCCAACAACTACAAGAAGCAATATAACAGAGGTTGTTCTCGGGAGCTTCTTAACGAAATAAAAAATGCCACAGTTGTTGAAGCAAAAATTACACCAAGAATTACAATATACTCATTATGAGCTTAACATGTCATTTTTTGAGAATTGAACCCGGGTGGGGAGGATAACAATCATTCATCACAACCATTTAAGCTAAACCCAATTAACTATGACTATGACTGTTATATGCTATAGAATGTATAAATGTTTACGTACATACCATACTTTCACATATACTCATCCATTCTATTATCAATCAATACAATATTGTTTTTTTTTAACAAGAGCGAGTAGGTTTTTTATATAATAAAAAACAGTGGCTGATCCACAAGAAGTTTACATCTTAAAAGCCTGAAACTTAACCAGATCTTTCCAAAACCCATAAAACTAACAGCCTGTAGAGACAAAATCAGGCTTATACAGTCTTGAGCTAAAATTTACACCAAACAGAAGCTGATCGCTAGGAACCAGAGCCCGATTAACTGTAATTAGCAACAACAATCCCGTCTTTCTTCTTGAATGTCGTCAACTGATCTCCCCGGTGCCTATGCTGCCACTCAGATAGCTTACGCATCGCAATCTCCACCTTGTGAGTCTTGGCTTGCAGATTGTCTATTTTTCTAGACAACCTAGTCTCAATCTCATCCAGACTATTGCCCTCGAGCTCATCTAGCTGCTGGAGAATTTGGCCAAGGCGGCGAACCCTTCTACGAAAAGCTGTAATCTCGGCTTCCCTTCCTGCCCATGGGTCCGAAGAGGAGGAACCTGAGCCTTCGGTGGATGTCGTATACCCAGCATAGAGGAACAAAGAACATTGGGAAAGACCCGAATCACAGCTTCCAGTTCCAAAAAATCCGCTCGATCCCATGCACAGAGTCCTGTGCAGATGAATTGACAGATTCCGCCTGAGAGGTCTCCATTCCATGTTCAGAACTCCCCCAAGAAAGCTCATATCGCTCATGAGACCATTTGAAGCAATGCGCCTATGGTAAAAGATAAAGACTAAGAGCATTATTGAGTTTAAGAGATCCCTTGATTAGGGAGACAGCTTCATTAGCTGCTTGATCCGCTATTCCATTATGAGTACGAAGAACATGATAAAACCCAATGTCACAAAACTTTGGCAGCAGGGCTAGGATGCGTTTCATCATTTGCTTCAGATGACAAGAGGATGGAAGATTACGAGTGATGATCGCTTGAATGATCATTCTAGAATCCCCCACAACCGTTAAATCAGTGACTCCCATTTGCGAGGCTTGGTTCAGTCCTTGCCATAACGCAAGAGCCTCCGCCACATTATTGGTTTCCGTTCCTAAGCCCCAGGAAAACTTCAGAATCAAATTTCCTCCGGGATCAAAAAGCCCCCCTCCTCCTCCAGCCTTCCCTGGATTCCCTTTTGAAGCACCATAAAAAAACAACAGGTGTCTTCCTACTTTTTTTTTCCAGATCAGGAAATCAGTGTTATTCTTCCTAATTTCCCAAGCCTGCAACTTGGGGGTCTGACCTGAAGCGGAGAGTTTACCTGGGTTCAAGGGAAGGAACCAAGATTCTTCCAAGGAGTTGAGAGGGGAACAAATGAATTTAGAAGGTTGAGAACGAAGAAAGTCACCCATCAAAGCTTTAATTTTCACCTCTACCTGAGGGGGGCTAGAGCAAACACCACGAAAGATCCTATTGTTTCGTTCAAGCCAAAGTTTCCAGCAGATAAATTTTGGCAGAATTAGCCATGAGAATCTTAAAAAGTCCTTCGAATGTGAGGAAACAGGGGAGGTAAGGGCCCAATTACTGAAAAGAGAGGAGACATCTTCATACTGCAAAGAGGTTGACCAAGGGGAGGTCATAAGGGCCCAGACTTCTTGGGTGAAGGGGCAGGAGATAAAGAGATGGGAGGTCGTCTCTTCATCATCCAAACAGAGGGGACAGCGGGAGGGGCCTTCCCAGCCCTTCCGACGAAGAACTTCGGCTGTAAGAGCACTATTGTGAGCCAATAACCAAGCAAAATGATCAACTTTAGGAAGGGATTTAAAAGACCAGACAAACTTCCAGGCCACAGGAGAAGAGGGCACATGGGGAATAGCCTTGATGCGTTTGTACCCTTCGGCTACTGAATAAAGCCCTGATTTGGATCCCCAACCCCTAGCATCCTTCATATGATTGTCTATAGGAGATTTCCCCTGCAAACAATGGAAGAGCAATGACTGTTCATTTAATAAATGATACGGACAGTCCGGAATTTCCCATCCTGCCCACAGCTGTTTGTCATCCAGAGTCCAACTGGAAATGTCTGATAACGTAGTTTTCCCGATACTTGAGAGGTATCTCCTTATCCCTTCCATTCCTTCCATAGTCCCAAGTGGGGGATGTCCGAGGATGGAGTCTTCCCAAATCCTGATTTTCTTACCATTTCCCGAGGACCAAGTAAGAGCTTGAGAGAAGAAGGTCAAAGCTTTAGAACAGAGGGAAAACAAGGGAGATCCCTTAACAACTTTCGGACCTTTATCCAAACATCGAAGTCTTGATCCAGAAAAATATTTCTTCCAGAGCACCTGCTTACACCAGGTTGAATTCCCGGTGACCATATTCCATAGCAACTTTGCTCCCTGGGCTAAATTTTGAGCCCGAAGGTCTTGAAGCTGCAGACCTCCTTCCAACAAGGGAGTTGTGACCTTTGTCCAGTTAACCAGAGGGAGTCGATTTTCATTATGCTTCCCCCCTTTCCACAGAAATCTCCGCAAGCGCACTTCAATTTTGCCAAGAACTGTACTTGGGGCTAGAAGAAGAGAGCCTTGAAAGACTGGCATACTAGCGAGAACTGATTTAAGGAGCACTGTTTTCCCTGCTAAGTTCAACCATGATGCTCCCCATGCTTTGATTTTTGCTTGCAGCTTTTCAATCAACGGGCCCCAACTGGAGACTTTCGGCTTTGCTTTGAAGATTGGGATTCCCAAATAATTGAAATCTGTCCATAGGTAATTATCTTCAATATGCAAAATTCGAGCCAAATTTTGCAATTCAATCAGGGATCAGTTCCAGCTATATATTTGACTCTTGGAGTAATTAATTAGGCTTCCCGAAGCATCTTGATAATCATCCAGAACCGATTTGAATTTTTTTGCCACATTTGTACTCGCTCCTCCTAGGAGAAGAGTATGATCAGCAAACTGAGTGTGATTAACCTCTTTGACCCCCCTGACGATCCTTAGTCCTAGCAGATCTTGATGGGTTCTACTGTGTTCCAATTGAAAGCTAAGAGCGGTAGCTTGAATGGCATACAACAAGGGAGAAAGGGGACACCCTTGGCGCAGACCACGAGAGTTCTGGAAAAATTCAGCTGCTCTTCCATTTACCAGGGGGGCGATCCAGGGCGTGCTTATACAGGATTTAACCCAAGAGATAACTCCAGATTCAAATCCAAACCTTCTCATTACCTGAAACAAAAAGGCGTGACAAACCCTGTCAAAGGCGTTAGTCAAATCCAATTTAATTACCATACCTTTCTCCTTCCTGTTGATACTGGAATGAATAGCTTCCTGAACAATGACAATATTGTCAGAGATATGCCTTCCTTGGATAAATCCTCCCTGGTTCTCAGGAATAATACCCGGCAAAACAGCTTTCAGCCTGTTGGCTAGAACCTTCGTGCTAACTTTATATCCAATGTTGCAAAGGGAAATCAGACGGAATCTTGCAAAGGAAGAAGCTCCTTTTTCTTTAGGAATGAGAGCAAGAAAGGAGGAATTGGTTCCTCCTCCGATTTTATTGCATGATTGAGACTTCTTGACCATTTTCAGAAGATCCCTGTGGATGATGGGCCAATAAGAGATGAGAATCCGGGCAGAGAACCCATCTAGCCCGGGGGCTTTATCAGGGCTCATACATTCAACAACAGATTTGACTTCTTCCAGAGAGACAGGATGCATAAGAAGAGAATTGGAATGGGTTGATACCAAAGAAGGGATAAGGTCTAAAATTTCCATATTGCTGAGATCTAAGTCAGGAGATGACTCCGAATATATCTCCTTAAAGTGATTATGAGCTGCTTTTTTAATTTCATCAAAGGCAGTGAGCTGATTTACCAAATGTTCAATCTTAGGAACAAAGTTAAAATGCTTTCTTATCTCAGCTTGTTTGTGAAAAAACTTGGTATTTTTATCCCCTTCCTGCAGCCACTGATTTCTTGATTTGATTTTCCAGTAACTTTCTTCGAGTCTGCAGGCATCATGCAACTTATTGTGAAGTAATTCGTTATCCTTCGTAGGTTGGTCCAGATAACCTTCCGATCTGAAATGAAAGTCTTCTAATTCCTTCTCAGCTTCAAGCCTTTGTTGTTTTGGCGTTTTATGCTGTCTAGCCCAATCTTTCAAAGATTTTTTCAAGATTCGAAGCTTTTCTTCCCAAACATGGAAAGTTGACCCTCTAACATTAGTGCTCCAGGCTAGAGCTACAATGTCATTGAAACCGTCCATGGAGATCCAAGAGGGATTGAATCTAAAAGGGATAGGTCCCAGATTTTTATCTTTGACAAAGGAGAGCGCTATAGGCTTATGATCAAAAGCACTGAAAGCTATGATAGAAGAAACAGGATCCATCCCTTGGAGATGAAGGGACTGTTGGACCAAAAACCGATCCAGACGGGCAACAATATGTCCTGGGCCTAGCCTTCTATTTGTCCAAGTGTAAATCCCTTTAACAGGCTTAATATCCTCCAGATCCCATTCGGCTATAAGGTCTTCCACCCACTCCCTAGCCGGATCTCTAATCACATTTCCTCCTCTTTTTTCAAGGGTGGAAAGGGTTAAGTTAAGATCACCTGCTACTATATAATTATCAAGATGAGAGTCTACCATATGGGCATTCAGAGAGTTCCAACAATATTGCTTCTAGGAGAGAGCAATAGGTGCGTACACATTAAAGATGCTTAACCGGAGATTAGTTTTTTTAAAAAGAATTTCAGTGAAAATCCAATGAATATTGGTTATCGAGCTTACTAATTCAACCTTAGAAGGATCCTAGAGCGTTGCCAGTCCTCCAGACGCTCCCCGAGAACTGAAAGCTATACATTGTGCATTAAACCAGAATGAATGAGCAACCTGGAGGAAAGATTGCTCTTCCATTTTTGTCTCCTGGATAAGGAGGATATGAGGCATCGATATTCTGATAAGATCTTTCATAGATAACATTTTCGATTTGCTTCCTAGCCCACGACAATTCTAGGAGACGATCTGCATTATTTACCTTTTGGATTGGACGCTGCCCCTCTCACAGCATTTCCCTGATGTCTGGTATTTCTGGGATTCAGGTGTTTTTCAATAGTAGATTGTACTCCGGCTAGCTTATCTCGATAAGCAGCTGCTTCCCTTCTTTCTTTATTTGTTTTCCTTCCTCTCTTATCTTTCTTAACTGACTTTGTTTGATCTATGTCATCTTCCTCTGTATCATCCTCCTCTGATCCTTCTTCAGATGCCATTTCCACCTGAGGGTCCTCCTTGTCTTGCTGATCTGAGGATTCCTCATTCATGGTTTCTTTAACTTGAGATCCTTCACCCAGAAGGTTAGCAGATGGTGGATGTATTTCTCCTTCTTCATTCGCCTTGTCTGGTGGTTCTTGCTCTTCAAGGGCTACAAAACTATTCCCAGAGTTTGAAATCTGGATTTCCTTCTGACCTTTAGAGGATTTAGGGTCCTTCGTAGGAGGAGCTTTGGCCCGGGGATTAGAGACCTTAGAACCCTTTCTTCTTGAGTTTGCCTTCTGTTTCTTCATTTGTTGCCATCCTTCCTCCGTCCCTTTCCCTGTCTCTGGCTCCTGTAATTTGGAGCAGTGGCTTTGAAAATGCCCATATTCATGGCAATGCCTACACTTAAAAGGTAGTTGTTCGTAGTCCAGTTGCTGGAAATGCTGCCAGCCTTTAACCGTAAGCTTGATTGCCTCCGGTAAACCCGCCTCCAAATCAACTTCAACACAGATTCAGGCAAAAGAGTATTGTCCTTTAGGATTAGCTTGATCAATATATTTACCTAGGCCATTTCCTATGGCTATGAGAGATTCCTCTCCCCAACAGTGCATGGGAAGGTTTGGTAAACGGACCCAAACTGGTACTGCTTTGGGGATGTCCATAGTCGGGTCAAAATCAGGGGTCCATCTGTTCAGATAGAGCCCCTGTGGACCCATAAAGTAAAGTCCACTTCGGAAAATCATATCCCTATCATTTTTCGAGACAAAATCGAACAGAAAATACCCTCGTCCGATCGCATAGCAGGAGACTCCTTGGGATATCAGAGGTCTCCAGTTATTCTGAACCCAAGCGTCAGTGGTACGGGGAGTCAGCCAAAGACCAGTAAACTGTCCTATTAGGGCACGATCCGCTAAAGAGACTACCATATGGATAGGCTTCTCCGATGGCAAAGCGATCTCTGGAATGGCATCTAACTTTTTGACAAACTTCGGTGGAGGGACATTATCTTTCTTCTTTCCTTGGACATTCACCAGGCGGGCGAAGGCAACTTCTTTAGCGAATGGAGGGGGGGAGCCACCACTCCTCCTCCAGCAGAGCTCATCACTGCGGACCCTTGCAACACAAACCCTAGCAGAACTCATCTATCGAATAACCAGATAATCTCATGATGATACACTCAATACAATATTGTTACTCTTTTATGATTACATTTTTGTGAAGGTGTCTTACTCAATATTTTAGAAAACGTAGGTGCATTCCAACCCAATATTAATATATGAGATACATATTTAGTGCAAATTTGAGTCACGTGAGCTTTGAGATATAAGTGAATATGAGTTAGTAGATTTTTAGCATTATTAAGTGTTAGAAATATATATTTATATAACTCTATTGTACATGAAATCACCTAATTTTATTGTAATATTTTTTTTATTAATAAAGTTAAATTAAAATCTAATCTATATATTTATATAACTCTATTGTACATGAAATTACCTAATTTTATTGTAATATTTTATTTATTAATAAAGTTAAATTTTCTAAAGAGATTTGTTGTATTGGATTATATGATTACTAATAATTAATATTCACAGTTACAAATATAAATGTATGAGATGTCAATCTAAGTATTTGAGTTATGTAAACCTTATATTGTACATTAAATCACCTAATTTTATTGTAATAATTTTTATTAATAAAGTTATTTTTTTAAAAATTTGTTGTATTAGATTATATAATTACTAATAATTAATATTCACAGTTGTATAAAACATTAATATCTATAATAATATAAATATATGAGATTTCAATCTAAGTATAAGTTTGAGTTATCGATGTAAGTCAATATGAATTTATGATCTATTAGCATTATTGTACTGCTTTCAGTAGTATATAGTGATGAGTTCGCTGTGACTGTTATATTAATTCGGTGCGACTTCAATTTTTTTTATAAAGAACCTAATGTGTAACATAAGAAACTTAAAATTTTATTTTTTAATATGTAAAAAAACTTAGTTTTCTTACATTTCATTGACTGATAGCTTTATAGTGTTATTGAAGACTTCACTTATTTCGAGGTTTCAAAGTACACAAGCGGTGAGGTGTCAGTGAAGTGTTTCTATGTACAAAATGAATTGCATAACATACAAAACAACATGTTGACTAAGACTACTCATACTACCTCCAACACAAATTCTTAGTAAGCAATATGAACAACCTTGCTACCCTTATTCACTAATGAACTTGGTATCATACAAATACGGAGTGAAATGTAATCTAAATTTTTATATAACTATATCATACATAAATTTAAATAGGTCTATTGAAAATTGTAGTATTTTTTTGTTAACAAAGTTAACTTTTATAAAGATTTGTTGTTTTGGGTTATACGATTATTATTACTTACTACATGATTGTGCATCATAGAATGTACTTAGATTCGGTTACTACTAAGATATTTTGAATCAACAACATGTACCCATTTGTTTTACTTTATTTACAATTAAGGATATAATTAAGAATATAATGAGTTTGGTGTGGAACTTATGAATATAATTAAGAATATAATGAGTTTGGTGTGGAACTTTTCTTGTATATTTTGGATATAGTTTATATTTGTGTTTTCAATATCAAAATTATTTATGTTAGTTTTTATTTTCAATATCAAAATCATCATTTATGTTAGTTTTTATTTTTAATATCAAAATCATTTATGTTAGTTTTTATTTAATTTCATTTTTGATATTTTATATTAAGATTAGTTATTTTTTATTAAAAAAAAAATTATTAATAAAATTAGTCACTTAAAAGTCACAAATTGGTTAGTGGGTAATGGTTCTTGAGTATTGATTGGTCAAGATCTTTTTGTTGGCAGTGGATCCTCTTATAAGTTATCCAATGCCTTGGTTTGTCATCTAAACTTTTTAAATATATTTTCACTAGCACATATTAGCTCCTCTTCAATATTGATTTCTACAGGAGCCCAAGATCGGTTTTCCTCTCAAGACTTGAATTTGGAAGGAGTATTGGCTACAAAGTCGAATGATTACTTGAATTTGTTGAGAAGTAATGGAATATCCCTTAATAATGAAGCAGATAAAATTGTTTGGACTTGGAACAAGTCTTTTGGGACAATCACAGTTAAGTTAACATATGTAGCATTAATGACTTTAAATCTACAGGTAGATGGTTTGTGGTGGCATAAGTATTTATGGAAGTTGAATATACCTATCAAGTTTATTTTTTTTGTTTGGCTTTGTATCCACAGCCACATAATGACCGGTGAAAATTTCAAGCATAGAGGAGGCTATGGTCCCACAGTTTGCAGTCTTTGTCTCAACAATGAAGAATCTTCTCAACATTTATTTGTTGATTGTGAGATTGCACATGAAATTTGGAAAGAAGTGTGTGACTTCTTCAAGATCAAAGGAGTTTGTTTCTCCTTGTCTGTAAATGATTTTATTTTATCTTGGTTTTTGTCTTGGACGGAATTTAGATCTGTTCCCTTTTTTGTCATGTGGTGAATATGGAAGTACAAGAACAAAATCATGTTTGAGAATTCACTAAGAAATGTTTTTGGAGCGGTATCCAAAATTTTCCTGGCCATAAAGGAATTTCCTTTTGATTCAAGCTCATAAATGTTTGATTCCTTCTTGAATCTGGTTTACTTTGGGAAAAATCCTTTAGGCTTTTTTGACAGTGCTGCTGCAGGGGGAACATGTGGAGTTGGTGCTTTAATTAAGCTCAGTGCAAATCATCATTTCATATTTTATCTAGTAGTTGGTATGGGTTCTAATATCAAACCAGAGCTGCTTAGTTTATGGAGTCTCCTGACTTTTTCCCAAATGCTTCATATTGAAGACTTCATGGTGGTGGGAGACTTAAAGGTGGTTTTGGATTGGTTTGCAGGGAAAGCTCGTCTGAATATTTTACTACTTCGACATTGGTTGACTAAAGTTTTGGTTCTAAAGAGGGATTTTATGAGGATAAATTGCTTTCATATTCATAGAAAATTTAACTCCATGGTTGATTCTCTCTCGAAGAAAGCCCTTGGGTATGAACATGGGAATCTTTTTTATGAAGAAATGCTTGATGATCAAGGTCTTTCTATATCTTCTGATTTTAGTTTGTCTTTCAGTATTATAATCTTTTGGAGGGAGCTTTTTGTTGTGATTTGTATAAGCTACTCAACAATTTTGAAGTTTGTGGGTATGCTATGACTGTATGGATTTTAAATCCATTTTGTTGGTTCCAGATTTATTTTTGAAGATAGGTTTATCAATAATTAGATGTTGTGTATAGATACAATCACTTCTTAAGACTCTATCTGTCATTATATGTACTTGAAAAACTTCCTTTAATTCAATATAAATAACATTGA